>DWAJ01000093.1:0-51679 GCA_018238005.1 Eurema mandarina | reverse complement strand
ATTCTACAATGTTGTCCTTGCGATGTAATTATGAATAACTTATCGCGTGATTACAAACATAATAAAACAATTTTGCACCACTCGACAGCCACTCCGTGTATCAAGTTGTGATGCACTTGGGTGCGACTAAAGGCTTGGTAGTGGCTCTTGCACGCAACCTCCCTCCATAGTAATTTGATTTATGATTCATAATATGAATTTACAGGAAAATACTCGGAAATACAACGCTGTATCAATTAACAGACAATACAAAGTTAAAACGTGTATTTAAACCTAATTGAGTTAAATGTTTGTTTGTCTTTTTATTTATTTTATAGAGTGATGTTGTAGATGTTTATGTATTTTAGTGAAGGTATTATTACTTATTATATATAAGGTACCATTAATAAAATTTGTTAATGCAAAATTTTGCATAATATATGAGACACTATACAAAAGCTAATAACGCTTCGTACTCTCGTAAAAGCTGGTTGGTCATTAATCATATTTTCAAAATGGTAAGGCCGATGCAAATGTAATGTCGCACGCGTGAAGCTAATTTATCTAATGTTGCGAAACTCTAGTATAATAAAGCTTATCCTATATGTTGAAATGCTTCAGATACTTTTGTACTGAGGAGTACGATTAAGTGTTCTTTAAACAATAGCCGGATCTGAACTAGAGAAGATTAAGCCCCTGTTGAGGGTCCCTCAACAGGGGCTTAATCTTAGTACTCTCCGACTCTTGACTTTTTGTCGCTATATTTGAAATCTGTATAATGTAACAAATTCATACAAGCACGTTTTATTACATATTATATATCGTAGCATTCGACTTACTTGTAATTTAATTATTTTAACCTAATGATACTATGAGATAATTTTTTTGATTGACCTCTCTTTATTTAAATATAATCGAATAATTAGAATGTAATTTTTAATTTATCTTTTTCTTTATTTAGTAGGTACTCAAATTTTTTCAGTTTCTATGACAGATCGCCTTTTAATAAAATTAAAAAAAAAAACAACAACTTCCATGTCATTGGTTCATTAGTCCAGGAATACGTAACTACACAAATAGTATGTGGAGCCATGACAGATGCCGTGAACCTGTTGCTCTGACACCAGTATCCGTTAGCTGTGACATTAGCACGATGGATAATTACTATTTGACCTCAATTCTAGCTTGCTTTAATTTATATACCACTCGGTATAAAATATGCAATGTTCTTAATTACTCCACTTGGTATTAGAATACGTTAGACCGTTTTTCTGCTCGTCATTTAAGAATATAAAATAAATTCAATATACTATAGGAGTATGATACATTGTGACTTCAAGAAATTTTTAAATTTGTACTGACTATTGTAAAAAGAGGCTTTAATAAGTAATGTAGATACAAGTTTGTATCGAACTTCGTCACTGTTTTAATTTACCCGTAATAATAGATATCTATGTATTTCCCCTATGAACTTGGAGCGGGACAGTAGTAAATAATATTTTTAAATATTTGCAAACAACCCATATGAAAACAACCCATTCACGTTGTATACACATTGTGATTGAACTACTTAATATTATTCGTTGGATGGCTCATCGGATGTTCTAGTTGCGTATTCAAATCACAACCATTCTATTGATCTTTCAATAAAAAATCAACAATGTGGACTTAGCCCATTGCAGGGGTATTTTAAATAGATACTTATTATTAACCATCCAAGTAAAAGCATATAAAAAAGTTTTTATTGTAACAAATATTATATTTTAAAAATACTTTTTCAAGAATGTAAAGATATGGCGGTAAAGATTTTATCTCATAGACTATACATAAACCTACTTACATCACATTATGACAATGAACTCAATTATTTATTCATTAGTCCGTCCATCATAAAGTTAGTGCGAATACTTTGATAACTCAAACATTTTACATTGTAGGTACTATCACACGTAGAACTTCGCGCAATTGCTTGTGGTAATATTTTATTTTAAGTCCTTGTTACTTATTAGAGACACTTAGTCGGAAATATAAAAGCGGTTCATTTGTATGTGTTGCATTTAATTACTGTGGCTTTTCACTTCGGTCGGCTATATTGCCATTTGCCTATTGTTATTTAGTTTACGGCCGCTCCTAAATATCGACCGGGAAGTGGCCATCAGTTCTAGTGACATCGTAAAATCGCATTGGGGGTCTCCGCGATGGCGATCATTGTATAACTTGGTGCGGAAATAAAAATTTGTATTCCGTTAAGGGCGATAGCGATCGTTAAATGGGCGGAAATAGTCACCTCGTAAAAAATAAATATTTGTTTAAAGAACTTGTATCATAATGCAAATATGACAAAGATTTGATATTCTCGATAGATAAGATTTATTAAAAAAATGTTTTCATAAGTCATCTGGCGAAAGAAAATCAAGAAAATAAGGTTGTTTAATAGGGATGTATTAACCTATGTTATGTGTACGCATTTGTAAAATTCTCATAGTCGTCAAGATGTCTATAGTAACAAATGTTTAATATAATCTTTACTATAATCAAACTTCAAATTATTCGTAAGCGCGCACAATCGACCTGCGTTCACGCCTCGCCGCTTGTATTTAAATTAGAATACGTTATTCGAAATTGTAATTTTCATTCTTTATTGTATGTACATTGTACAAAAGGATTTTTACATAATAGAATACACAAGACTTACAATTATTAAGCTTATCGAGTGGAAAATTAAACCGTAAATATCAGTAAAATTTCATCTTTCGGTATTTGGCTCCGTTAATATTGTTATATAATATATTATACGTACTTATACAAATATACATACAGAATATCTTGTTTAACAACTGTCTTTAATTATTATGTCAGTTTAAACATAAAAGAGGCTGCTATTGCGTTATACAGTTAAGCTATAAATCATCGTGTTTATGATACGTTGTGTTGCTTTAAAGCGATCTTACAATGCTGGGCGAATCAACTGTCATGTATGAACTTCTCGATAGCACCTATTGAATTTATCGCATCGAGATGTAAGTACCTATTAATTACATATTAAATGCTAATAGTATACGTATGAAGTCAGGAGCTATTCGTGTATTTACTGACTCTGGAAACCTCGCACGTACCTCTGTCATATGTCAATATGAAATTGATTTGCTGTACGTGCTTAGAATGCAAACATTTTCTAGGTTGGCGGTTGTATACTCTTGCTTAAGGAAGCCGTTACATTATGCTACGGCTTAGTTAGGAGATAAGTAAATGAAAACGACCATGTGCATGTTAGGAACGTAAACCGTGGGTTTTGTACATAAGTTTATAATGTATTTAATGGGTTCAGATATTTTTCTTTGACATGTGCGCTAAGATAGATGATTTTGTATTCTCAATTAAACATTAGTGACACGATTTAGTAGATCTAAAAACAAGCTTTATTGAGCTTTATATTTGCTCTTTAGTGATATTAAAGTTATGAGGCACTGTAAAATGAATAAAGCGTACCTTTTGTATTAGCCGTCTATTCCTTATAGAAATGTACACAATCATGTCACGAATTTGATTGATGGAACGTCGTTATAGTGGCCAGAAGTCAAAGATAATAGTCAGGTCCCGCTTTCTTCAACAAATGGGACGGAATAACGAGCGACAAACGCGGACGTAAAGTGAAATCAAACAAAACGTCGTTAAAATGTAATTGAAACTCGTATAAGACGTATTTATTTCAAATACTAGAAAGTTCAATCAAAGGTTATTTGTACCAAATCGTTTTCATTCAACGCAATAAAACAACGTTAAACTATCGACAACTTTATTTCAATTCCAAGTTATTACGCATTGATTCACCGATCGTCCCACTTACTCAACGCAAACGATTTGGTTGAAAATACAAATGTTGGGCAATATACTCATTTACACACACCACTCGTAAACAAACGTACGAATCAAGAAAAACTATGTTTATATTATCGACTTGCAAAATTGTGACGCCCGGTATTTGGCAATTTTAAGAAGCATCAGTTTATCATAACATGAGTATTCTATGGAATAAATTAAAGATTTTAAACTGATGTAGGACGCATTTTAGTGTGTTCTTTTACTGTTCAAAACCGGATTTGAGGTAAACAAGAGCTTTAAACCATTTAAGCACCGATTAACCCGATAGAAAGTCAACAAGGGCAGAGTATATACGTACTGAAATGATTCATTTAATTAGAGACAACAACATTAACTCCCTTTAAGGTTGCCGCTAGATAAACGAATCGCTTTGAGCGGTACCGGGTGACGGCACGCGTATCGCACGTGGACTGATGTGCTTAACGTACCAGAAACTGGGACAAATATTCTACAACTTCGACTATCCTTTCTGAATGAGCACTCAACTGTAATTGTTGTAGGAAATAGAAGCAGAGCGATTTTGTATTAATTATAATGAATAAATTCGTCGTAAACTACGTTTATTTCTCTTCTTACGAATGATTTATAGAAAGTATGCTTAATTCGGCAAAAGTATTTAATTACATGAACGCAACCAATTCGGATTAACAATAAATTAACCAAACAATATCCCGACGCCATAACATAAAGTTGAAAAAAAGATTGCCTTTTGTTCATCATGTCCATATATTATGTTCTTATCAACAATGATCCATTCAATAAAATACCTGAAGAAAGGGACACGATCGAACAAAAGAACGAAAAATTTGAGGGCCATTTTGTTAAGTGTCTTTTGAATTTTAAAGTGTATTGTATTTTCGCATATGAACTGACAAACCTGATTAAGTTTCGGTTCACTCACGCCTCGTTTAATCAATTACCATGACCTTTATCGACGTAAACATTTGACTTTAATGTGAATTAACACACCTTTTAGCTTCTTATTCTAAGAACTTTCCTTTTTATTTTTTTCTGAACTCGAGGTATAAATGAAAACATTATGTTTTCGAAACAACGGAGTGTTTATCCTAGGTTCAAGCAGCAGTTAAAAGGGAACACAGTAAACACTATATTTACCCACTCGGGAATCAAGGTACTCTTTATATGAGAATACTGGCCACGTGGTTACTTCAAGGACGGAAATCTTCGTTACGGAACGGTACTTACCTGTAACAAAGGAAGCAAAGAATTAAAGCGCTTTAGTTTTTGTTATTGAGGGTACAGCCGTGTAAATGATCCGTAATTTTAAAATGAATGCCATACTTGTATTTTAATATTATATCGTAGGAAGTGGTTGGTTATTACTTAAACATTTCAAGCAATTACTTTGAAGCATTATGAAAACGATGAAAATACAAATAATTATGTAAGTATTGCAAAATAAACCTTTAATAATCCAATTTTGTTTAACAGAATTTATAACGAAATTTAAACTCTTGGCTGTGAGCTTATAAATTATTATTGTGAGCGCAAAAGTAAAACGGTAGCATTGAGCTGCATTGTTCATTGAATTTGTATTTAGAGGGTGAATAGAAAGTAATTAAAGATATTGGAGCTCTAGATGTCAGGAGGGTAATTTATGGAATGTGACCACCCTGGAAATGCATTGTGTCTCAATTTACGCCAGTCACTCGAGCGACAGCAGGGAATTCAATCTATGGCCTTATTGTATTTTCTGTTTAATGGATAAACTTTTACTCTGAGTGCAGTTGTATTTAGAAGAAGTCTTAAATTTCCTATTTATTATTTGCAGACTCAACTTTAAAACTTACAGTACATAATATTTTGCGTTACATTGTTTTTTTAACAAACTTTATTGGATAGATAAAGATATATTTATATTGCTTTAAAACATAAGTACCTAAACGCAATATGAAAATAGAGTGGAAAAGAGAAATTTAGTAATACGTTAATGTAATGTAAATTAAATGTTTTACCACTTCACAAATCACTTAAACGATTTAAACCAATAAAAACCCATTAGTGATTTCAAGCTTTATCTCAGAGCTTACACGTTAATTAAACGAGTTTACCGTCAATACATTAGTATAAATAGTTCGACTTTTATATCAGAAATAGTTCGGCCGTAGACTAAAGCAATACGTTCGATTCTTGTCTGTAATACTCGTAAATTAGACAAGAGAGAGAGTAACAAAATCGTGTTTAAATCTTAGCCGAAACATCACAAATAACGTACACCATACAAAATAATTACGTCTGATTATATTACCTACAAGCTATAACAAGCTGTATCTCGTGTACATAGATGTTGTTATCGATTGTGTTAAATATATTCATTGTTACCTTAATTTGTGACTGGTTTACAGACAGGCGGAAAAAACAATAAAACACGCTCCTTTGAACGGGAATTCATCTCGTTATGTTTCCCATAAAAGGAGTGGGATTTCTTTTTATCTTGCTAAGATGTGAATTTATTTTTTAATTAACTGTGGTACATGGCAATTAACGTTTAGTATAAATAACCATGTTATTAACTAGGTCTAGGTGAATAAAGTGTACCGAAGGCAATTTAATGGTCGTTAAAATATTATTTACCTCGATGTGAAGCAACTTTTCAAGTTTAATCTGTATGTGTAACCATTAATTTAAGAAAACATTTCAAATTATGCTGTGGCATATTTTAAGGACGTAATATCTAATATGAGCTAAGAAATTAAGAGAAGACATATTGTATAGTTAACGATTTCATTCGGAACGTTAGGGAACAAGAGTATGTAATAAAAATACGCAGAACTATTGATAACATTCCTACATATGATGGCCTATAAATATTTTACTGCTGTTTGTGCAATAAAACCCTCTAACAAACTGCATAAAAACCATTTTAGCAACAAGGATATTCCGTAACCATCAGAGGTATATACGAATAACATAAATATGTGGTACTTAAGATATATGTAAGTCTAAAAATTGTCAGAGTGAAATTTATACGACAAACGATAAAGATCCAGCAAATTTTGAACTTTAGTATCTCTTAATTAAAGAGAAACCGAAATAATTACAGGTGCCAAACTACGAAGATGCCGATATTGTGGCATTCGCGATAACGTGAGTAAATTCAGTGTCATGTCGCATTTGGGCGGTGCTATTAAGAAAGATTTATATGGAAAACACGCGAACATCCCTCGGCAATAAATCGACGTCTACAGCTCATTACAAATCTGAGATTTCATTTCACGTCCCATACATGGAAGTGATTAATTACAAAATATTGCACAGTAAGCGCTTCTTCGATCGGTTACCGCCACTTATGCTGCGATTCTGTAACGGGTTATCTGAAATACAGTACATCCTGTTATAATATGCTTCCTTATATGGACGTGTAAAAATAATACATTGCACCAGCGAATACATTTATATGAAGGCTTCATTGCATTTTTCTCACGGTAAAAGCACGTTGGAAATTTATTTTCATAATTATTCGCTAAATCACTACTACTAAATCAGCAAGACTTAGAGTAAGAATTTCTCAGTAAGGGAAGTGAAATCGAACAAGAATCATACTAAATAATATAATTTACTTAGACGTATTTTCGCTAGTACCGATAGCGTGGATTTATGGAGTATAATTATAGAGAACAACTAAATCATAGCTGTGGTTGCCAAGATATAATTCAACGTGGGCTGTTGCGAACATCAGTCCAGCAATAATATACAACATCTGTGATCAGTATATTATTCAATGGTAAGACTGTATTTAATTGTAACAATTTACATAACGGGGCATTATGTGGAGTTATTAGATAGCAAACTTCTCACTCGTACAAGCAATACCAATAACAAAAGCTAATAGACATAGACATTGTGTGAAGTAAACACCGGGACAAGCAAAAGCGGGTCTCGTCACCCACGCAAATTCCACAATTAGTGCCAAGATGCAACAGAACCACGCATTGCCACACCTGCCCTAATAACTGTATCTAATAACTACGCACAATCAATGTCACCAATACATCTTAGTACACGTATCGAAGTATTTGGATGGATTTATTGATATAGAAAGATGCGCTGAAATATGCACCGCAAAGGGAAACATGAAAAATAGTTAGCATACTATTAGCAAGTGTAATCCGAGTGTACTGATCGTGAGGTCGATATTTAAATGAAGTTTACGCCAACTTGACGCGCAAGTTAATTGAAATGTATTATGCAAATATGTTTGCAAATAATATATCCTGGTGTAGGGGGCAACGGCCGCGGAGTTGATTCATCCACCAAATTCGAGATTAGGACGAGTACTCGAGCGTGATACCTAAATATAGAACGGAAGGGTGCTCATCTCTTGATCGCGGTTTGTACGCAATGCTAAATATTATTGTAGTATTATTTCATTCCAATATTAATCAAATTCATTTAAATATGCGGCTACATATAAACCGCAACTTGTTTTCCTTATTCTAGATTTACATGAGCTTATGAATGTATGATGGTATTCATACTACTTAACACATCGTTTATTTAAAATACAAACTTGTATTTAATATGTATGGTTTAATCAAATATATCTTTTTGTGGTTTGTAATAAATATTTAATCAAACCCTGTATACAAATAATTCCCAAGTCATATATCTTATTGTTTAATAGTGGATACTAAAACAACAGAAGGAATTTATCTTTATAGGTATTAGTCATGAATGTGTAACAAATATTGTTAAACAGAACTATAAAGTAATTGAGATCATATCCTGTTTTCAGACTGTGTTGTCAATAAGATGCTGTATGGAGTTTAGGTTACTAAGAACTTTTGGAACTGATTCATTCTTATTCAAAGAACTAATGGATATCCAAGTCACTGTTCTTTCCAATGATTTCAAATTCAAATGACTCACATATAACTATTATTACTTTATGATAGGTTTCAATCTGCATGATTTGTGTTAACTTTTCGGTTTATGGTTCAACGTTGTAATTTATTTTCAAAGTATCTATTTAACAATAACATTCTGAAGCGTCCTTAACTCTATCATCTTTGTATATCGTTTATAGTAAACATATTGCTAATACACGGATTTATACAATATCAACCTCACTAACGATAAGCTATAAGGAGGTCAATATGAATCAAACATCGATCGTTATATTAGAGATACCGTTAAACCGGTTGACATTACTTTAATAAATCCGCAACATGCAATCAATTATAGTCGTGCGTTCTCCATTTTATACAGAGAAAAACATAGAGCTATTAGAAGCACAGTTACGTAAAACGCATAACGTTTCACAAATGTGGCAAAAAGTTAAAAACTAGACAGTTCTGCGCTAGCGTGGAAGAAATAACGGAGTGTAGCCAGTCAATGGGCTGATGAGGCTTGTCGGGCTCGGCGACGGACAGCTGTATCTCATTTGCTTTATTTTAAATCTAACCTTAGATTATATTGAGTTTATCGGAATCAATACTTTTTATTTAAAATCTGCCATTATATTCACCAACAACGAAAGTACAACCGCTGAAAATTCTACTAACCAAAAGAATGCTTGCAAACGATATATGTTACACTTGAAATGTTTATCTCATTATCATTGTAAATGTTTTTGATTCGTTTTTCTTAATAACTTAAGACTTATATAAAGTTGTTGATATCAGAACAGAACCTTGACACTAAACTAATATTGTTCTATTTAATTGTAATATAAGTAATCAATCCAGCATCAACTTTCTGTGAAGAGATTATCTCGTCCTCTAAGACCGTTAGCGCCATAACTGTACATGATCGGGTTACAATGCCAACCCTACTGGGCCACTACCGTCTAACTGCGTCTATCGGCATCCAGTATCTTGTTCCTACCGTATTGAGATATCGCCATCAGACAGTAATTGAATCTTCAAGTGCATTTGTATTGATGTTCATTTAACATCAGACGTGTTAACGTTTTGGTATATGAAAGCTTAATGTCTCGTGACTTGTTTTTAGTAGGTACAATAAATAGATATTCATTTAGGGCAAATAATATACATCAGTATTGTGATTGTTTGGGCAGATGTCAGTAAACACCGCGTACATCGCTTGCTCATATGTGATTTCAGACCATGACTTTAATATTAGGTACTATTATAAACAAAAATAAAAAATAAATAAAACTTATTTGGATGTACGGTTTTTGGAAATTCTTAAACAAAATATAAATAAAAAAGAGATTACTTACTACCTGTAATTACCTTGAAAGTAATAATACATAAGTTATTTCAACGCCGACAAGACTGGTTATAAATAAATTTCATAAAATTAAAGAAGGTAAAGTTGTTGCAATAATTTCACACAACTTTCATTATCAGATAAATATATATTTAAGGGAGTGTTATATAAATAATGATTAATATAAGTGTTGATACTTCCATTTTACAGTTTGTTAAGAGTTCGTTGTATGTAAATACATATTTGTCGCAATATTTTCTTATGTCTTTATCTACAGGACACGTAATAACAGCAGTACCTATAAACACACTATGCATCATATTTTCCTAGTATCACTTACTTATAAACTGCTATTATGACTAATTGTTAGTGATTTCATGATTCAAAATATAATATTAATTTAGTTAACCACGAAAGCTTAAATTATTAATATATTTCCTTATGATGGTTTCTCAATGTTATTCGGAGTATTATGAAACGTTCGATATTTACAATTTACAAAATTATTTACAAAACCCTATTTTAAACTAGTACATACAATCTTGGATAACAGTGAAGTTTGAAATAATTTGTATCTGAAAATAGGAGCTAACGTGTACAGAAATCTGAATCAATAAAGTCACTATCAGATAAACGTTGATATCTCAACAATGTTTGATATTTCCACGACCCGCATGCTTTGTTGATACGAAGTGTAATCGTGAGAAATGTGCATCGAAATCAATGTACCGTTTGCTTTTTCAGTTAGACGATTTAACATTCACTAAAATTGTAATGGACGTATACACTGACGACAATGTTTCAGACCACGTATCTCTATAGAACGAGGCATCAATAGATAATGAGAAAAACGCGATAAATTATTAATATTTGGCGAAGTCCAATGCGTGCACTACGCTGCTTAAGTTACCCAAAAATATTATTCATATTTTAAAGAAGTTATCTATAAAAAATTACCATCTCCTCTAACACTCATTCACTATAACCTTTTTATGTTCGTATGTCGAATTTGGACGGAAAAAAACTAAAAATATATGTTACGCAGAAGTACTTTAAAAAACTTTAATTGCGATTATAATAACAAAAATTGACGCGAATAACAGATAGTAGATATATAATATACCAACACTAATAAAGATACACTGCCAGTTTTATATAAAATCTCTTAACATATTATTATAGAGCAGACAATCTGTTTTATGATTTGATAAACAATTTCTCTTATATAAAATTTCAAATGATGGATGATTAATATACTTTTCAACAAGTTATTATGGATAAAGCGCGTGTGACCTCTCGGACTCGAATTTATCATGAGGAGATTATACTATTATGGTGTCATCTATCAATAAATGTTGACCTCGGCGTTGTTTACTATCGCGCGTGTTTTTAATTTAGGTTACGTTAAATACATGTACATATTTTTGCTTATAATTTGGAAAACCTCTGTACAAAGAATATTTAGAGATTTAAATTGTTCTTACGTTACGCAAAATCTAAATTTTAGCTCAAGATATCTGATGTTTATTTGTTTAACTCATACAATATTCGTGTATGCTTGTGTGTATGGCTGACAATACAAATTAAAAAAAGTAGTTATAAAAAATCTATTTTATAGTACCGAATGATGCCGCCATACACTTTCCCCGGCTAACAATAATAATGTGGACTAAGGTATGGGCATTCTTTGGAGTCTCGTTAGATTTACCTGCCTTTGCAGCTTGTTAACTTTGTAAGCGTTTCTCGAAACTCCGACACCTTTTCCGTCGAAAGCTTTATGTATACAATTTACTAGTGTACCTCGCTAATGGGTAACTTCTTGTACATGTCGTTCCGAATTGAAACAGCCTCATTACGGTCGTTTATTTGTAATTATTTATTCGAAAAGCAGTATTGGTCTTATACAAATACTATGCGAATAATGCGAATGACGTTGTTATTGAAAGGCTCGTAATATTGTTTATGATAATATTAGAGAATTAGGAAATAGTAAGACTTTATATCAATGTTCAGAATTCAAAGCAGCACGTCAGACTGCCGCTTACGATCGCTAGTTAAGGACTTGATATGAACCCTTGTGCAGTAATCTGCAGCCTCAGGGCAGGTATTTACCTTAACAAGGGTCTTATAATCTTATACAATAAGCGGTGGCATTAGGTGCCGCGCCAAACAGGGTGTTAAACGCGATCTTAGATATGAATATTATGGACAAGTGTGCTATAATTTTATAGTTAAGAAATGTGCCGAAGCAAAACAAACAAGTACAACTTTTTTTTACACTTTTGTTGCAAATGAACGAGCATTTGCACCAGCAACATTCTAGATATTTTAAATGTAGTAAAAAGGAGCTCATTAAAGCTGGTTTAGTTGTAAACTATTTAAACGTTTTCTAAATGATTTCTTGTAAATGTTCCTATCTCAACGTTGAAATGTTTGAATCGTGACAACAGAGTATCGACACAAGTCACTGTACGTGATTGAACACTTCTAAGCAGTTTGTGTAGAAACTGTTATTATTAAGTCTTGCCCTAAATTGAATGAGCCAGACGTGAGACCGGTGAGTAATCGGAAATCCATGAACTATAATAAAATCAATGTCCAAGAAATGTAGTAAGAGTTTATTCTATTTAAACAGTTTCTTTTAAGTTGAATTATAAATTAAAAGGAGTGAGCAAATCTCACAAGATTATCTAAAAATCAAAGTCAGGTAATAAACCCCATATGGAAGTATGAAAAACATAGTATATTCTTAACCTTATTTTAATAAACATCTTTATAAATACAATTAATAGCAAATTAAAAAATATTTAGCCGGCATTGAAAGGATACTGAGCGAGTAAACATACTAATGAACAAAGGGAAAGTGGTCAGTATAAGTCTGGGCCTAATGCCATATACGGCAAAACTGCAAGACGTCCAATTAGAGGGAATGCGTGCCCATCAGACGGGATAATACACAGGACGTTTGAAACATGCCTGACATACCATGAAACTTAATAGAATATTCTGTCGGCTCAAATGTATGAGCTTCACTATAAGATACATTCGCTAATAGACTTTGTAATACGAGGCAGTATGCTTTTAGATTATCGTTTACTTACATCGAAACACTAATTAAAAGTTATGATGTGTTTTCAAAGGGAAAAGAACGATATTAAAATATCAACATTTGATAATTATACTAATTAACAATATATTTTCCAAAGAAGGTGTTGATGTATTAAGATTTTGCAAAATATATTAAACTTATTCCATATTTACAAACAGAGGTACGTAAAACCTTAATAAAGAGTGTAATTAAAGAAGTAATTAAGACATAAAATTTAAGAAAACCTTTTAAATTTATATGAAGTGACCCGCCTGTATACGCCTGTATAGGTGTCCATAAAAGGCGGCTCGACAATGCTCTGGAAACTTGGCTCATTTAAGAGAAAATATTACATCGTGTCTGTGCCGAGTCGCTAAATCGTTCTGAAATGGAACTTTGCGACCAGCTTTGTCATCTACGTGTGAAGAAAGATAAGACCGCCTTAAGCAGACATTTATTAGTATCACCGTTATGTGGAATTGTATTATTAATGAAAGTTTGAAACGTAGTAGGTATTAGGGTAGGTAATAGAATAAAGTTATGAATGTCAACATCACAATGTCTTGAATAAAAAAAATATATGTGGAATGTATCATGATTTAATGATAAAAAAATTTATGCAGGAAATACAAGCTTTCCAAAAAGAGTTGAGGATAGACTATCAATATGTTAACATATATGCTGTCATTCAAGGCGACGTTACGTCATTCGTAAACCTTAATCAAACAGGGGACAGCAGCGTCGCCGAATATGATATCACCAGGATTATCACTATTTATCTGAACATGATAAGAGGATAAATTAACATGGGCGCCGTGTCTGATATCTTTACTACGCTGGATATTATAAAATCTCTGTATCTGTCTTTTTAAGTTCATTTTATATGATTTTATTTGCTATTAACTGACGCGGAGTACGGTGCAATAAAGAATTTATAATTTAACGCTAGCTATGAAGCCATTGTGCTAGAATGATCAAACCATGCCGCACAAAAATGTTTTGATTAAACTCTTTTACGTGTTTTTGTCTATACTCTGCAGCATCTGCTACAAAACTGGACGTTTCCTACAATGAGAGAAGTACCGTGACCTTGCGCTCACAAACGAAGGCTGCGCTGTACAAGGCTGGAACCACAAAACGAAATAAAATTCGACCGCATAAAGACGTGCCACAAAAAATAAAGAACGGACGATGTTCGAAGCGAGTGCGACGGACCGAAATTTGTGCTTTTTATTTTACATACTTTTTTTAATGATACAATATATGATAGCATATTAAAACGACGCGGTTTACGGTTTTTAAACAAAATTTAAGTAGATTTCTATATTCCTGCAATGTTATATTTTTTTAAAAGCAAGTTATATTGTTGCAATATAAGAGAATATAAACAGAACGACGTTTACATAACATTTCATAGACACAAATATCCTATAAATAAAATGTTAAACAAAGCAGCATTATGGTCATATCATTTGCTTGTAGTGTGTGAATTATAGGACAGATGTTATGCGAATTAGGTTACACTGATATGATAATATTAATATTGTCCAGACAAATTTATCTACCAATATATAATAATAATAGTAATAAACTGTGCTTATACTACATTCTCTATCGTTAATGTATTTAAAACCGAAATAAAACTGAAGTATGCATATTTCATTCAATTCTCAAGTTCAAATAGGTACAAATATATTTGTACAAGCTAAGCAAATTGCGTCATAACTTTTATGAATGATAAGCGTGTAAGAACCATTACTTTATTACGTGCATAACAATGCAGTTTTATATGAAATTAACCTCATATTTGTATCTTAATAAAAGGACAAGAAAATTGAGCGGTTATTATAATAATTGACACTAACGCTTCGCCGGGACTCACAAGTGATTCGAGCAACATTCTCGTAGATACAAATGAAACAATAATTATTGTCGATCGATTGATTTATTGCGACGCATTCAGTGAATAAACTATTTGCACTCTGTAAAGAACGCTGTACAATATGTGGACCTTTTGCTATGATATCATATATAACTTGTAATACAAATGCAACAATAATATCGTGGGAAAAGTAGATAATATTTGTAGTTATATAAATGAAAATTATAATAATAAATTAAGTTTATTTTAACGACCTATTTCATAAAAGAATAAGAATATGAAATTAATTCCTTATCGACTTACAAGATGTCGATATACATTAACGCAGTACTTCACCATTATAGCTTTTACTTTATAGAGAGCAAAATAAGAAATTTAAATAAGCTCTAGCAACTAACCTCACCTAACCTGTACCTGACACCAGGCTATTAATTTTCATTCTAGTCCAACGAGAACCACATCTAAGTCTATATAGTGCACATTATTGCTACCGGAGTTAATTTGAATAAATATCGAGTGTCGAGTTAAGGCTTGATATAGTTCACAGCGGTTAGAGCAGAGTTTCTTAACCTGGGTGCGATAGATCCCATAAGGGTTCCGAGGAGAGGGATACTTCAGTCAGTAAGGGTGTCAAGACGTGCTTTTATTGTAGCCGGTATTGTAAGTAGTATTCGTTAGGCTGGTAAGGCCGTTTCACTTCGGGATGGTAGTAAAATATATTTAATCAGCGATATTATTACTTTTCTTTCTATGGGTTCAATGGGAGCACCGAAGGCCGTTTCTTCCATTCATAGCCATTTTAAACTTACTATTTATTTCCGTTTGCTGTACATACTTGTCTTTTTTCAGTAATGCATTCGTAAATGCCTTACCTTAACGCTTGTCCTTGAGCGGATATAGTTGCTTACCTACTGCTCAGTTGCGTGCCGTTATATAAAAAAGTTCTTATGGTAATTCAAATCTTTACTTGGTAAAAGGTTAAGAAGCCCTGGTATAGAGTCTAGGACTGGTTAAGGGCCCACACGATATGTGGGCGGACTGCTTACAGTGATTCGCCTGCTCTTGAACCTTTCTAAAGCCGTTGAAATATTTAAATCGGTCATTTGTTATTACTATTCAAGGCATTGCTTTTTAACATCCATAGTATGTATCGGATATTTGTCTATCGAAGCACATTGCTAGGAAAGAACTTAAAGGGCATGTGTATGTTAATATTCATGACATCATTATTTTTACGATTTGTTTTCTACTTTATAAGCTGTTATAATGAAATAATATTAATCAACATATTTTTTATTGAAGAAACAATACTTAAAGAAGATTTTTGTGAACATCACGTAAAATTCCTTATGAAGGAAACATGGCTACATAATCATCTTCGTCACTTAAAATTCGAGTTTTGTTATACGCAAATAAATACTATAGGGCCTTCATAATTATTTGCAGATAGGTGCCGGCAATAGGTTAGGTCTTGGACAACGTGTGGGTGTTTCCTATCTACTAACAATATTTTGTACAGCGCTGAACGCAATCATTAGGCAGTTTCTAATGCTCCAAGTTAAAGTTATATTTAGTACCTAATTTCAAGGAATATTGTTCAAGCTTAATTATGAATGGGTATATATTTTATATTCGTCATTATTTTAAATGATAATAATCTTTTTTTAAAACAAACAATATTTTTTATTGTACAATTATACCTATATAAAAACCTACTTTATGATTAATTAAAAATAAAAACACGTTATACAATTTAAAATAGCATATTGCAGAAACGGTAGTCGTTAATTTGCTCTCAACTTTTAATTATTAAGGAAAGGTTTTTAATTGCTTGTTAATCGAACTTTTAAGTATGCTGTAAGTATCTCCGGTTTACATTTCTTATGTACGTGATTAATACTAGTTATAAAGTCGGTCTCTTGTCAAAAGAGCCTACTTCATCCTCAAATCAAGGCCGGTAACACATTTGTGACACCCTTGCAAGAGCTTATGGACGGAGGTGGTAACTTACGATCAGGCAACACTCCTGCTTGTTTGTTTGCTTTTTATTTTATATTATATTCGGGGATTTTGTCCCGATCGGACATGTTAACCCCATCGTACCTCATAACATTGATGAAACAAATACAATATCAATCACTGATGAACAACTTTAATTAGATTGCACAGAGCCTTTGCACACCCTGACTGTGTCCCTTCCGCTTTTTTAATAGAATATAATATGCTTTAAAATGTTCTCAAATCAATAAACTATATATTTCTAATAGTACTCTGTACAAACAAACGCTTCACAAACCGTCTTCTGTTATTGCAACCTTAAAAATATATAATCTTTATTGTTAGTCAAACAAATATTTATCTATATACAATACAACCATTTCGCGTTTAATATTGCTATTGCAGAGTGAAAACAAACGTTGATTTCAATGGCAACGCGTGGCTTACAGGCGAACCACTGACTTGTCGATTGTATTGTACACACCAATTAAGGGGTGCTTAGACACTTCTATACGCTACTCAGGAGTCTCGCGACCCGCTGAGAACGACGTGTGAACACTTTAATTGGACTGAATATCTCGCAGGGGACTCGACCCCACCTCAACAAAAATAGAGCTATTGAAAAAAACTTATGATCAATATTGTTTACATAACCGCGCATTCTGACATTCTGGAGCCCTAAAATTTCAACATTATACTGTCAAATATGGTCAGGTTTTATAGCTACAACGTAGTAAGATTTAGAATGTAGGCGCTAACGTGTTAAAAATTTATATGTAAAACGGTACATTTCTTGTGTATGAACTTATTGCAATGATGTTGTGACATATGTTTAGATTTACATATCAATTAATCTCTCGAATTTTAAAAGTAACCCAGGAGAAACGTAGTTATCACACCTACAAGTAAAACACAATTAAATTTTATTCATATTTGCCCACACACTTTCTCTCGAGGGAAATAAAATCTAGTCACGTTCACTATTTACAATGTCAAATGTATTAGAACCATTATTTATATTCCACATAGTTTCCAAAATTTTAAGTTCTAAGTATACCTACTTAAATATGTTTTCTAGACACACATTGTACTCACAACCTATAAAATGACCCTTCCTGATCTGTTTGTAATACATATTTGAGAAAAAAAAATATATGCCATTAAAATATCATCGCTTTCTCTAACAAAATTGTATGTACTCCCAGTACCTCCCTCTGTGGTGTTTGGAGCTATTCCAGACTGAAAGTGCATGAGAATAGTATCACAACAATTTATCTCAAAGTATTTCCTAGACTAGTTAGAACCCGTGAGTCATTTTATAGCAACTAGCAAGCTATAAAATACTTTTGAGACTATTTACCAACTCATCGAAAACTAGAAATAATTAAAAAAATATATTTAATATAAGACTAATTAGTAACTTACGTTAATCGTGTTATCTTTAAGATTACAGTATTACTCTAAGGAGAAATAAATAATATATTCTTTTGTGTTCAGTCATTGTTCACTATAACGTATAAGTTGTTTAATGTATAAGTGTCAACGTATAATTTATAATAAATTTATCAACCCACGGTCCGTTAAAGAATGTATTTCGGTAGTAATAAAATGTATGTCAGTGACTACAGCTGCATCTGCGTCTAATATGACTAGGTCAGACTAAAATATTACGACGGCGAAGTGAAACAATATGTAAAAATTTAAATTAATAAAAATTAAAATAGTTTTGAGATACCTGGTATCTTTAAAAAAAATTCCTAGCGTTGGCACGCATTCCAATATTGATAAATGATACAAAAATTCTTACGTAATTTATAAGTTAAAACTTCAAAAATGCATAAATATAAATAATTTATATTAATCATTATTTGGCTTCAAAATTAGTACTTAAAAATAAACGTTTTAATTTATGGAACAAAAATATAATTTAGGTAGGTACATGTTACATAATTTACATGAATTATAACCAATGACTCTACGTGGCGCTTCAACAAATTATATATTAAAGCTAAAATATGTATGTGCTAATTGTATCAAATAATAATTTTCGTACGCTTAAATAGATCATTAACGTTCGATATGTAATCTTATCGTAATATATTCAACTTCGCTAAAACTTCAATGAAGCATATTCTACGAAAACAGCAACTCTACATTCTTGATAAGGGCAACGCACTTCTGATAACTTGGTATAAAACTATAACACATTATTCTGTTAAGCAAAACTATTCACAGAAAACGATCTTCGGCCGGTGTGCCATGGCACATGTATGCGACCTTCACACATGACATCATTGCTACTCATTTTATTTAATATTACTGCTAATACTACTTACCAACTTGTCTTATCATTTTCACTGTTTATCGTAAGATGTTCCGCAACAGAAAATCCAAAATATGAGCCCGACTCCCCAAACTTTATCACAGGAATCCTCGGTTCTAAGTTAAAACTACGAACACTGTAAATGCACAAAAATAAAACACATACGCAAGTAACTTTCGCGGCCATAGTTCAATCGTAATATTATCGTGTTGTAAATCGAGTTATCGCACCAATTCACTGTGGACTAGTTATAATTTGGCACATCGCGATTGTCGTATAATTGTTTTGGCTGGCCGAGCGTGGATACCCCCAGCGCGGATGCCGTTCGCCGGTCGAGTATTCCCGCTCAACTTTGTTCGAAATTCCGTCGTCTCTACTACGTACACATAACTCGACTCTACAGCACTCTACAAGCAGCGCAGGCTAAAGGCAACTGAACCCATAAAACAGCGCTTAATGCAGCGCCATCTAGTTCCTTACTTACGAATGCCAACTAAACTGTGTAACGCTGACGTACTTTCTAACGAACAAAGTTTTATCATAGTTCAAACAAATACCAACAGGTAGCGCAAAAAGCGCACCAGACGTATGACATGAAAGAATTACAAATAGTAAGTTACTAGTTTATGATTCCGTCTCCGTCTGTCGTCTAAAATTCGTTTTCTATTTACTCCATGTTTTTTTCAATCTTCAATTTTGTTATATACCTAAACTTTCTATAGAATAGCAAAAATACCCAAAAACAGGGAGCTCGCGGAACCGCATTTTTCAAGTCCACGCGGACGGAGTCGCGGGCAGCAGCTAGTATTATATAAATATTATTACAAATAAAAAGTATACAATTATATAGATACACACATATACACAAATATATACATAATATACATACATACATACACATACATACAAACATATTACATTAATTAACAGCAGAAAGGTTGTGCGTTCCATAATCTGATAGCTGTGACTGTAAAAGTCACACAAAACTTAGTGTGATGAACAGGGTAACTGAGGAGATAGTTATCGTAGGATCTAAGAGTGTAGATAGAATCAGACGAAAGGAAATTAAACCTATTTTTAAGGTAAGAAAGAGCATGAGGACTAAATAAAATTGAAAAAAGGAAGCGAACAATATGAGCATTGCGGCGAAGACGCTCGAGTTGCTTACGGTATTTGGA
Source organism: Eurema mandarina (assembly GCA_018238005.1). Classification (NCBI taxonomy): domain Eukaryota; kingdom Metazoa; phylum Arthropoda; class Insecta; order Lepidoptera; family Pieridae; genus Eurema; species Eurema mandarina. The sequence goes on along the minus strand of DWAJ01000093.1, from coordinate 31,154 downwards.
AATGTAATCAAATTTCCGTAAGCCATAAATAAATATTATACAAAAATTTGTATGCGATCGAGTTTGTCCAGTTGGTCTTCATTCAGGTTAGAGTAACATGCGTCAGCATAATCGAGACTGTGCAAGCATAAATATAGTTGGTATGGGCAGGAAATTACTGAGACGTTTTAAAGGTCACAGGAACACAGGAACGGATTTCGTCTATTGTAATGTAAGGCTTGTTTTTTACAGCAGAGCTGTAAGGAACAATTGTGCCATTAAGGTAAATGCTAGGTAAACGTTTAAAGTCAACATTTGAACGCAGCTGCAGACTACCAATTATAATTACTTGGCTTTTGTAGGATTGACTATAATGCCGTATTGTTTATTCCAATCTGAAATGGAAGCTAAGTTACTGTTAGTATCGTGAATAGCAGATGGTAAATCAACTAAATCAAAGTGACTATTTTTTAGAGATGAGTTATTCGAGAAGTAATAGAATTAATGAAAATAGAAAACAAGAGAGGAGACAACACGCCACCCTGCGGAAAACCGGCAGAAACATTGCACCAGGATGAATAAGTATCACGAAAAGAATTCAATCGCAGCTGGAGATATGTAAATAGATCTTAAAAGTAAAAGTAGAATGTCATAATCAATACAATTAAACGCGTTGCTAAAGTCAAGTAATGTCAGGATCGTAAGCTGTTGTTTATCCATCCATGCGAATGTTTAAAAATATTTATTGAAATTCATTTAAAAAGCATTCAACATAACAAATTATATTGGACTATAAAATGTCTGGGGGACTTTAATTTGTTATTCTTCTATGGCGAGTCATTTTTGAGTGGTCTTGGTCATCAAGAAACCAGATTCGTAGGACGCTGCATTTTTCTCTAACCGCAGTTCTTTTGGAACAGTTTAATTTATTACTTGTATTTATAATGTTTTAAATAATCATAGCATGAAATTAAACAACAGATTGTTTAAACAATCAAACTTTATTGAAAATAAAAATCAGCAAAAAACAAGGAAAATAATTTTGCAAGTATCAAACGTATATATGTATTTATTAAATTTTTAAATTGTATTAAACATTTAATTACAATATCTGCATGCCTATAGTCTTTTATTACTCTCTCCAGATTTGCTCGTCCTCATTTTAAATATAAATTTATTATAATATGTAATTTAAATAGTAGACAAAAAAAGTCAAATTGTAATAACATAATTATCAATAGAAATGAAACTAATATAACAAGGTCCCGTAGTTTAATGTTAAGATGGATTGTGTTAGTCTTTACTTAAAGACTGAAAACTAGCGATATAGCCTATGACATCAGCAGCTCATGTAATCAATAAAGCGTTGTAACTGAATTTTCAATGTCATTATTTAAATTATGTTGACCTTCATCACTTGCAAACTCGTAACCAAATCGATAAGGTTGACGGAGTTTATGTCGCGCCAGGTAGGTATGTTTGGTATTCCAATACATTTAAATGCAACAATAACATCGTATATATTGCAATACCATTCGAATCTTGAAATGTTCTTAGGGGATGGGGTGGAATGTGAGTTCGGTCTGCGAGTGTGCGAAAAGCAGGTTTAGCTGCGAGTCCAGACCCACGTTGTAGACCTTAATGAGTTTAGCTACGGCTTGCCCGGGGTCTTTGCGAACGAGAGCCACCCCGGACACTTTCATGAGGTGAACTTCGGAGTCAACAGAGCCACCTCCAGTGGTTGCTAGTTTGACGTGGCATGTGACATCTACTTGGATATATTTCTCAACTGCTTTCCCCCTTTGTCCTGGGACATCCACATATTCAGTCTTTTCTTCAACTTGAGGCAAATCCGCGCGAAATACGATGGCCTCCCCTAGCAGTAGACCCTGAAATTTAAATAATGAATTAGATAAATGCACTTTCTTTTATTATTATTTATTGGATAAGAACCAAAGAAAGTTCTTTGTCAAAATCAAAATACCGCGACTAAATTAAATAACTGTAAATCATTATGGGTAAACATTTGCGAATTCGTTCTATGCGCTTGTCTATCAACGCGATCTAAATATATCTTGGCTAGTGTCCAAACACAAACATTACGATTTAAACAAGATATACTTACTCCGTTTCCTGTGATCGTAAATTTCATGTTGGGTTGAATAGCTCGTGGCTCCATACCTACGCCTTCAGGGTGGGAGTCAGACCAAAAGTAATTATTTGGAGCATTCAACGAGTCAGGCTGAAATGTGATACGTTTTCCGTATCCCATTCCAATAGACTGTAACAATAAACTGCGCCCCTCAAATAGATGACGGCGATTTCCTGCAGGACGCACACGGTAGTAGAAACCAGGAACGACGCGTGGGTCGACGTAGGTACCTACAAAAAAATGGTTTAGAAGATTCCATAGAAAGAACAAACGAGTACATTTAATAATTCGATAAAATAATATTTACCAATAACGGGAAGCTCGTATCTTTCAAGACCCACAACGCTATACTGGCAAGGAATATCCTTTATATCAGACCCATTGACCTTAATTCTACGGGATGATGACTTGATACCAGGCTTGAGCTCATAGCCTTTCTTGTGCTGTTTGATTCCGACGGCAACATTAACAACCCTTGAAATTTCTGCATTTCCACGTCCCTTTTTCAGAATTGCGATTCCAGTGACGGGCACTAATTTAACTGCACCGTCGTTCTCATACCATTCTACTTTGCAAAGCGTATTTATTTTCACTTTCTTTTCAATAGATCCGTCTTCAAATATTTTTTGGTCTAATTCTATTTGGTTTTTCTGTAAATATTTGAAAGTTTTTTAATTACAATGTTTGTTAAATGAAATGAAAGTATTTTGTACGTTTAACATTGAGATTACTAACCTGTTGCTGAACAACTTCTAGAATACCCTGTGGCTCATGGTTGGCATCATATATAGTAAATTTATTACCAACGGATACCGCTTCGACCTCAAACACAAATCCATCTGGATGGGAGTCGGTCCAGAAGTAATTATTGTTATCATTGAGGGTCGAGCCTTGGGGTTCAAACGTAAGACGCCGAGCAAATCCACGTCCGATTGACTGAAGAGTCAGGGCTTTGCCATTAAACAAGTATCTTGGCTTCACTGATAGTAGTGGTGCATCTAAAGCCTGAAATCATCCAGTACATAATTTATACATGGAACAAAGAAGGCAGCCGTTATTTATTCTAGAATTATTATATTTTATTACATATTAATAACAGATTCATTTTAATAAATTTTAATACTTTCCGATATAATTTAAAAGATGAGTAATTTTTTTTAATAACAACTGTGAGATAGTGTAATGGAGATTATTTAAGGCTGTAGTTTTAAGTTATATAAAGTAATTTCAATTTTGAACTTAACTAAAAATGTAATGATTGAAAACATTATCACAATGATTACATAGACAATTATAGGTAATTAAACAGCGGCATGATGCCCTTATGAATGATACTTATGGTTTACCTAGATGCCATACATGTTGTCAGCCAGAATTTCATTATCGACCTGTCGGGTCTCTGCCAGCGTTCTTGCAGATTGTATTGGTGCCTCTCTGGGCGTTGTTCTGAAAAACTGGACGATCCACATACCATCGCCTACAACGGCACACAACCAGTGGCAAATACACGCAAGTTAACAGTGTTGATCGTTGATGATATTTTCACTCTGTAAATTTCAGCAACGGACACTGCCACTCACTCTAACACCCCACTATCCTAATTATCCCCAATATCCGAACTGCTGAAATCGACTTCCAAACCATAGAATTCAACTCGGATCATTAAAAAGTTCAAATGTAATAGACACTATTTTATACTGTTTCTTGTAACACACGGGTAAGGTTGCCATTATATAACTGATATACAATGAGCGCATTATTTACACACATAATAGCAGAATTATTTTACAATAATCAAAAATAACGAATGTTTTATTTCATTCATATTATATGGTTCTAACACAAATTTAACTATGACAACCTTACTTAAGATATCGAAATAGATGCACAGCTTAATTTACTAAAGGATCAACAAAATATTTAGTCATTTGCGATTAATAATAATGAACATAATCAAAAATTCATGTAGCTGAGCTATTTTACCTTTTTATATAAAAACTATTTTTTTTTCGCCTTTTTTATACCAAACCAGATGTGTTTTTTTTGTTTCATGGAATTTTCGTTAAGTTCATTAAACATTTTTGTAAGATCACAGCGTAATGACTCACCGTCCCTTGTTTCTGCAAAGAATAAATCTTGCAAAAATGTTAAATGTAACCGCAAATAACATAGGAACTATTTAACTTATTAAATTATAGTATTTGCAATCAATTATTTTTTAAGTATATCTTCACAAGTGTAATGTATGATATCTTGCTACAAGAAAATATTTTAAGCACATGTCCGAGCTGAAGTCTATTTAATTCCATAGCCGTTTCTATAACAGTTCAGTTTATAAAATTTTGCCCAAAACGAATATGGATCTTCAAAGTTTTTCCGTTTCCCTCGAATACATCAACGATGATGATTACAAATGCTACGTGTCTTATGAACTATCGAATCGATGCGACCATGTTCAAGCAACGATCAACGTTTTTGAGGAATAGTCACAGATTTTCGGAATGTATATCTCTATTTATAAAATATGAAATGTGGAGGATTGCATTCACTGTAATCATTTTACATGCGCAATCTTCAACACTTCTTAAAGTAACTCGTTCCGAACGATTCCTCAAAATGCCACATAGATGAGAGGGTATTAATTAGGTTTCTTATTAAAATTCTGATCTCACCTGCATTGGTCTGATTTTGTATCTGAAGCCTGTTCGAACTCTGGGGTCGATGTAGACTCCGATGACTGGCATCTCATGAAGGGCCGGTTTGGGCACGCGATACACGGCAGGTATGTCACCGAGGGCGCCCGCATCAAGAATTGCCTCCTTATCAAAAGCGCTTCCAGTCCAATATCTCTTGCATGGGACTTCATGTTGCTCCTATAAATTTTGCACATTTAGGCTGCATTTCCAAAGATATTTTATTTCACAAAACCTACCTCAAAATTATCTAAGAAGCACTCGCAAAATTGGCTATTACATTGGAAACATGGCATTACTGTTTTTAGCATTGTTTATGTTATGATTATTTTTTAATTTTAGCAAAACAATGACTGTATGGCTAGACGCTCGAATGCACAATAAAAGCCGCCAAATTATCATTGCATTAACAGTACCAAAAATTGGCGCCATACTGATACTTCTACCTATGTAGTTGGCATAGAGCAAGATATGTCGTATAACGCTAAGAATAATTCCAGATTATCATTAAATATGTGCCTATCTTTTTATTCATTGCAATTTACTTATGAATTTCAAATATTATTTAAGATTTGAGAAAGGATTCGACAACAATCAGTAAACGTTGCGTATTTAGTTTTTATCTAAATAAAAACCATTATTTATTAATTTTTTAAACCTATATATAATAGTAGTCAAGGATCTACATAAGTATCTACTTTTTTAAAACGATATCTAAGTGTTGGATCCTACAAATGTTGAATCGAAAATGTAAATGAAACACAATACAACTGAGAGAATATATGAATTCATTGTAGCATTTCATTGTCCTCATTGATTTGAAAGCAATTGTGGCTCTGAGGAGATACTCTAAACAAATTGATTTGTGTACAAGAATACAAGGCCAAAGTCCACGACGCGACGTTGACTGAAGATTTATTTTTGCTTCTTGCGCACTATTTCTGTATACATTGTTTATTTAACAGAAACTATTGTATAACATACGATACGAACATGTGATCTCGTGTTTTTCTTTAGAATTATAGTTTTCTATTCAGCTTTCATCACTTTTAAATGTTACTTTTAAATATTACTTTGCCACAAAATTGTTCTAAAGAAGTTTTGAACATTCATCGTAAACAGAACATGTTTCTTATTTTTCTATCCTTCACTGAATTTGGTTTGCAAAATATTTCATGCCAATTTTATATTCAGAGTTTCGACAATGTTTTTTAGTTACAAGCAGGCCAACCGCAGACTTCTGAATGTAACAATAGCATATTGTTTTCGTAAACAGGGACAGTTTGTGCGATACAATATTGTTTGATTTGACAATCAGACCAAGAAACCTTGTAAATAAGAAAAGTAATTAGTTCCAAGCGTCTCGTGAATGCGAGAAGCACGATAAAAGAGGTAGGCGTAAAGATGTCTGGCTTACATTATAATAAGAACGGAGATCACAAGACATTCTTTATCAAATTCAATTAATTAGCTAGTAGGTGAGTAGCTGCTACTTATAGCTCTTCAGTCATCAATAACAGTGGGTGTGGTATCTGCACTTAACATTAAGTTAATTGAATGAACGTTCATTATTTCTATAAGCCATTCTATATATTATATAGCTGGCGATATACGAGTACATCGTTAACAGTCTTAGCTAACAATTTACAAGCCCATTAATTCAGCTTATCTAAGTAAAAAATATACTTTAATAAATAGAAAGAAAACCCCTTCATTCTCTCTCTTTTCTAAATTACATCTATATATATCTTTGGGAACGATAAAACGATTATTAATTACAGTGGGTAAGTGAGAACTTATCAACGAGTTTATTTTTGAATTATCCGCAGTTGAAGCACGAAGCACTTTCCTGTCATTGTTAAGTTGCTTACTGTTGCGTTCAACATTATTGCACGTATCTTATCTATTAAACATGCCTTTTTTTTAATAATATAATATAAATATAAAATCATTGTTGATAGAAAAATAATAAAAAACAGCATTCCTAAATACCTACTGTTTTCCGTGTAGTTGTGTTTAAGGAAAATGTTTCTTTTAAGTTAAGAAAAACACATCGTTATTGTACTTACTGGTATTTCTAGCTCGGGGAAAGCCTCCTCGCCGTCGCTTTCATAGTCACTTGGAACCGGAATATGAGGTTTTGTAGTAACATCAGGTTCCTAATTAAAATAAAGTTATAATATCATCAAGAAAATCTTAAACGTTTAACTAACGCTATTTCAATATCTTTTCTCCTGTTCTTTCTCATCTATAAAACATATATGACCTTTCTAAGCCTTGATACAGCGGTTGTAAAGTTTATCGACACTGTGATAGCGAAATAAGGACAGTTACATATTGGCCCTTGACATTACTCTGAACTGGGCAGTAATTACAAGCAACTACAGAAAGATATACTAAAATAATTTACAGTTCGCACTCGCAAACATTTTATTCACGAAACTCGCTTGAAGGGCAGCTCTTCGACAAGGTTACAAAACGACCTTAATTCACTATTTCCAGCCTGACATAACGGAATAATCATGATTATTAACAAATTATGAATCTTTGAACTCTCAATATTTATTTTTTCTTTTAAAAGACAAAATCGATCGTGCAATAAACATAAATAGACAAACGACATTTATATTCTTATTTATATCGTCTCCGGAAGTTTACCATAAAAATTCATTTCCGTAATCCAAGAAATAAATCATCGTGATGAAGGAACTAACTAATCTTATGTGTATAACAAATAAGAAAGACCTCAGTATGTTTTCATATTTTGTCGTCATATGAATATTGTATAGTTAGACTAACATTTTTATTTTATTACCGCTGTCCATTCTATCAATGAAACTATATCGTGAACTAAGATTCTTTTATTAACTAATGACGTTATCATTAGCTTAATGATCAAATAATTCAGGCTAAATCATTAACTTCCTTATCAGTAATCAGTTCAAAGAAGATTTAACAAACTATTACAAGGTTAACAAAACCATATACATTTGTAATATCCACATACGTACATTACCTTTTGTTATTATTTAGTCATACATTGTACCTTTTGTGCCTTAGAATATCGCTAATTCTATTCACGTGACCATTCAAAAAACTGACATTCTTTCTAATGAACCTAGACAATACAAGCCATTACTAATAGTAATTATAATTTGAATAATAATATTCCAAACAACAAATTCTAATTAAGTACTTTTAGAGAATTCTAAGAACCCTAATTCATCTTTTGGTCAATTCTATTTTGTGACTATACCGAGCTACATTTCTAGTAGAATAAGTATCAAAGAAATAATAAAGTATAAATATTCACCTGGGCTGGTGGTAAAGTTTCAACTAAAGCTGGTTCCTCATCGAGGGCGGTGGAAGTGCCTGCAAGACGAGCGCGGGTGAGGTTCCACAGACGACGAAGGGCATAAGGAGTCTCCTCCACTTGGATTTCCATTGCTGGGCTTGACATCATCTTGTATGGACTTTGTGTTTTACTGTTGAATAACGACAGAAATGTATATCAAATATATAAGCCAAAAGAATCGTTAATAAGAAAAATGTTTCAAACCTAACTTTAAAATTTGAATATAAACAAATTTCAAAATTAATAAAGTTTATATTAAAAAAAAAGTAAATACGGAAGCTTGACCTAAAGCTTTTTCATATCTAAAACAGCGCCAGAATGATGTTGAAACATTTTTAGCAACACGCTATGTAGGTCAGTGCGTTGGTATCAGTGTATTCATATCGACTGGAGATAACTGTTTTGGGAGACATGTTTAATATAAAATAGTAAAATCTAGTTATAACAGAAAGCTAGTTTTACTTTCAACGAATTCAAAAATTATTATATAGATATTCTTATATAAATCATAACACGTATATAATTATGTATTTTCAATTATGATATGTTTTTTTTTTCGTAACAGCGACGGGACAAAATAATTGTGAAATTGTGTTACACGGTTAACAAATCGATATTGGATTAATTATCGAGATTTTATGACGTCATCTTTAATATTATTCCAAGCTAGAAAGTAACAAGGACGAAATTCTTTTGCGTATAAAATGTTCCCGAAGTTACCAACCTTGAAGGGAACAGGTAATTATTTCACGGAATACAATACCAAAAAAAGGGTCGCAGGACATACTCACAACGAAATAGTTCATCTTAAAACGTTAACGACATTTCGGAATTTTAAGTTCTTACAATAAACCGGGTACTTAGAACAAGAAAAAAAATATGTAGATAATAATTAATTAAGTATAAAAGTCACTTATAAAGATGTATTTTTGAAATTAAATTAAAGTTAAAACTTCTTAAGAACTTTTGAAAGAATTTAGCTATGGAAAATTTACGTGTTCTATTTACTGTTTAGCTGTTAATTGGGATATGTCTGTAGGTACACCTTTTCGTTATTAAAATAACTTAATTATTTTAGAATGACGGTTTTTAAGCGTAATATTTTAGATAATAGTGGAAAGTGATTAGGATTGCCAGCTATTTCAAGAGAGAAAGCGCTTGCCGCACAGTTATGTCGGACATTTGCTGCACTAACCGCTTTTGTAACCAGTCCATATGTTACTAGAATTTTCTTCGAAAGCTATTTTATTTCAATTTTGTTTTATTTAATAATTTCTTTAATTTAAAAATGCCTTTCCTTTTTTATTCCATTTTCGTAATTATTCCTTTTACTTTCTCTCTAACTTACCTGTAAATCAATTAAAAAACAGACGTCTGGTTCTAGACCACGGCAAATGTTCAAGGTAATACTGTAAAAATATTTTTAATCACTATAACGAACGTCGAACACGTTGAAATTCAGCAAACGTATTGAAGCGCAACTCGAAGACGACTGAGGGTTAATGCAACATCGGCGGTATTTTAAACTTTAGTAATCGGTCCTCCCCAAACACTCGGTGAGTGCAACAAGGACGGTGTTATGGAGTTGAATGAGACAGCAATAATCCCACGCGCGGGCAGCGTGCTTGGGCCAGACAAGCACACATACAAACGAGACGTTACGCATGCGTCCAAGCTATTGATAGGACTCAAAACGTCGAGGTCGACGTCATCGGCCTCCTTTCAGTGCGAAGTTCAGGCTATAAGTTATAACGTAGCTCGCAGGCTGGTGCACTATGAACGCTCTGATACTAGGTGTTGATTACACATAAATGAGAAGGAAACTGTGAATCATAGATACCGTTCGGTTTAGAAACTTTCCGTAGCTGGTAGAGGTTGAATGGATAGACCGATTTGAAGTCTATTTATAACCAAAACTTTAAGGCCGAATAAAATATTGAATAAGTAGTCCCAAAGTCGCTCAGTCTAACATAAGGTTTAAAGTCTATTTTATTATAATTCTCTCTAACTGAAAATCTTCTCTTATTAAAACTTATCAATTTAATCTCTTCTCTAAAATAACCACAACCAATGCAAATCTAAATTAAACTTATCCGCAAGCTCAATCCAAATGCCAGCAGATTGAGGCAAACACCGAATATAACTTTCCTTAAATATCCTTTATGTTACATTGAATGGAAATATGTAAGTTTGAAGAATGTTCAACCATGTCAAAAAATAATGCGGTTAACTACGATAGATAAAAAACTTCCAGGTAGAAGAAACAGGTATTTAGATACAACCAATATTTTTGGTTGCTTTTGTCCAATTGAATTTACCACCTGCGAATGATCTCTTAACTCTTACTGTTGGCTTTATCCATATAGATGAACTCAATGTTTATGTAATGTTTATGTACTCGTATATTAGATGAAAGTATTTTTTTATACGGATTTTAGAAAATGTATTTCCTATCAAACTTACCTTTATTTTTACTGCATACAGCGGTTGGCAGTAGGATTCGATTTCTCATTTAGAAGATGAGTAAAACTTCTTCTGGGTAAATACATGATATAAAAGACATAGTTATCTAAATGTGCTGGTTGGTTATACTTACCTTTACAATGCTCCACGTATACATGAAGAATGTGAAAAACTACTTATTACTATATAACTAATAAATGGCATATAACTTATAACCAAAAGTGAAAACGTTGATTATTTTATACTTAAATCATGGCTGATAAATACATAAATAAACATGAAATGTTCTATGAATCAGATAAAAGGTAAATTTCCGCATTTGTTAGCATCTATCTAGTTTAGATAAGAACGTCTTTTTATCATTTAAATGTAGGGATTTATTTTTTGATCTAATATTTGCCAAACGTGCTTATTTGTATATGCTATCGTTATTTTAATATTAAATATAATTTTTTTAATACCAATTCTACTCACTAGTATTTTCCCAAAAAAATATCGACATTGTCTAGCTAGGACGTATAAGGAAAAAAATAAATCATTATACACAGACGAACTCCGAAATTGAAACATGTCATTAATAAGTACGTATAGATACACATGTAACACAACAATCCATTAATCTTAATGACCATACATAAGTGAAAAATATATTAGTTAAAAGTTAATTGAATTGAAGTTCGCAACATTTTCTAGGAAAAAGCGATCAAGTTACAATGAATGCTTGTTAAATAAGTCACAGGTATACGATACTTGAAACGGATATAGTTCTTAGAAGTCATTGTTTTATAAACACGCAATGTTATCATCAATATCAAAGTTATTGAGTTGTATACCAATTCATATTTCAATCAAATGTTCCTTTCGGCAGTAGATACAATTCCAAAAATCTGTACTTAAATATAACTTGAAAGGTTAATATACCAGTTGCCCAGTAGAAATAATTACCGTTTCCTTACCGATGGACGATGGTACCTACTGTACCTAGAATCATTATATGTATTATATAATTAATAACGTGTATTTGATCTCTAGATCAAATACAAACGTCATCAAAACTACTAAGCTTTCATTTGAAATTTACCTTTATTGACCCCTGTATTTAAAGATTTAATTACTAATGTATGTACAGTTTTTTGACGTTTCATCCCAAATTTTCGTAGTGTCGTATTCTGTTGTTTTGCTAAATAAATGGCCGTTATTTTTTGTACGAAAACGAAGATGTAAGTTTGAGGGACTGTAGAACTTATTATTTATACCTACAGTTTCAATTACATCGCGATACCTGCACGCCGTATAGAAGTAGAAGAAGATTGACAGACAGACCATAACAAAATACCTTATAAGGGTTCTGTTTTATTCAATTTAGGTACAGAACTTTAAAACGAGAAAGTTTTTGAGTTGTGTGTTTATACTCTGTTATATACTCTTTCACACAATTTTTTGTATAAAGTTGACTGGAATATCGAATGGATTTTAATTTATAGGATACTTTGAACTTCGCTATTTCGTCTGGAACGAAAACTAGTCGGCCAAACCCATCAGGTTCCGCTGGTCTAACATCGTTTTAAGAAAATAAAAATGTATTAAAAATATTTAAACATTGCACTAAAGTATGCAAACTCATTCATAGATATTATTGTCATTTTTATAGTCAAGCTAACGATACCGTGTCGTGCTTCAATGGTATTAAAATAAATTGCATAACTGGATAATTTTATCCGGTTTGTTTCACATTAATAGTGAGTAAGATAAGGCATGGTTCTAGAAAGTTACCTATACCTATTTAACATAGGTAACTCGCTTAGATCTCAGCGCCATGCAGTTTAGTCTAGATTCTAGAACAATCGTGCAAAGGAATACCTACATGATTGTTCTAGACTTCTCAATAAAGTAGGCATCAAGGTCATTTATCGGACCGTAATTTATTTCAATTTACGGAGACAAGTTTAATATGTACGTGCGTAAAACAAACAATTGAACAGTTTGTTAAAGATGTGACTTCAAATTAAGGACTGTCAAACCGTATTTAAATGTATTGACTATTGACGCTTAAAGTAAAGAAGTTTACATGATATCGTTAATCGAAAAATAAAATAAAACTATAAGATCGATGAAAATTTGCCATTCAATTGCAGTTTTAATCTTCCAACATTTTAGTCTTAAAAAACTAGTAAAATATTTTAAGTATTTGCAGAAAATTAATACTCAACGGCAGGCCTATTGCGTTTTACATAAAAATAATTTCCTTTTATTTTAGCCTTGAGAAATCTTCCCCAAATCTAGTTAAAAATGTAATATAATATTTCCTTGAGAATTGACACGGTAAATTAAAATTAAACGACATATAGATAAGCATGAATGTGTAGGATATTATGACTAGCGAAATACAATATAAGTAGTTTTATATTATTACTAGACCACGTGCAAGTGACATCACGTTCTACATATTATGTAAATTTTACTAGAACACATCTATTCTTATAATCACCATTCTTAATCTTTACATGTTTTTTTGCAAGTACAATAAGATAACAAGAACAGAACGTAACCCGAACAATCAATCCGTTTATTGGTTGCTCCGTCTTTTTTTTTCAAAAATTGCTACACTGGCTAAATTTGAAAGAAACCGTTTTTATACCTAAAAGGTTTTCCAACAAAAGGAAATAGTCAAATGATGCTAGTTCCACCAGATAACCTAAATTTGTATACTACGTCATGTGTCGCAGTTATATTTTATAATAATTCAATAATAAGGGAATGAACCTATTGCTCTTCAGAGTACCGATTGATATGAATATTATTAGTAATTCATCATCGGTCTGTGTAAAAATAAAACGATTTCCGTATTCATGGAATATTTCAATTCCGATAACCTTTTACTTGTGCGTTTATTTCGGATGTTTGATAACGTCTAGCTTAATATTTATATTGACGTCGATTTCATTTTTGTTATTATTTTAAAAGCACGCTTTCAATATGTGATTATAAATTTATCGATATAGCACATGGGAACTAAAAAAATGTTTTTTTGTCTGTACATTCGTGGCACATTTTTTTTGTATGTAGTTTAATCTTTAAAAATCTTGATTCTTAATGAAATAGAAACATTGTAATTATCAAAGCCGGAGAAATGGTCTTTGCGTCAATGATCCATATGCACTGTTATGTGTTATCTATAACTGTCACGTGAAACTGGTTGGAACCGAATAAAAGTGACCTTTATAATCATTATTTATATAATCATTCGTAACGCGTGTCAAAGTTAACTGTTTATAGTAAATACTCACTTTATAATTTTCTACTATAAAATTCTATTTAAAAGCCGTTTTAAAGCAATTATAAATATTTTGTATTAAAGAGAACAAGCGTAAGATGATTAAACATTCAATAAAATCAATGTATAGTGGGAAAATTATAAAAGATTCTTCACACGATATCAATCACATTCTAAAATTTAAAACAAAAATATTTAAGATGACTGATTGAATAACAACGTATGAGAAACTTTGGAACGGTTTTATTTCTTTTTATGAGAGTTGAATATTTGACAAGTTTCGATCGAAACCATTTATGTAACTATAGAGGAATTTGTGAACTTTAAAATTAATATCGAGTTAAAATAAGTTTGATAAAAGAGAAGTAAAAATGCTTTTAAAAATAGAAAACCGCCCTCTTTGTGATGAAGGAAGTATGAATATTACCTACACACATTATAACTCGAGATCCCATTCAATTCAAATATTTAAAAACCATTGAAGCACAGATACTTTAATAAAACAATATATTTTATACAAAAATATATTTAAAATAAATTAAGTTTGTTAACAGTATAAATAACGTTTTCATTACACGATGTAAACATTTTAAAATTAATTGTAAGTTTAAGTTGGACTTGTTTATTATATTAACTCCTTGATATAGGCACCATCATCACTAAACATCCCAGATAAAAATTTCTTGTAACATCGCTAAAGATTGTAAATGACTATCACTCGTGGCTGTTAAGTCCACTGTAACGTATTTAGCGGCTTGTAATATTTTCATACAAGACGCATTCTCTGGCGGCAACTTCTGGTAAAGCTGAGCGTATAACGACTTCGCACAGTCGAAGTGAAATACTAGGGGATCTAGAATATCCCCGAGATCCGATTGCTTCAGAAGACAGCACATATGGGCCAATGTTACACATAGCTGAAAACAAATTTTAGATTACTTTAATTAGATATACATTTTTTATGGAGGCGCACGCTACTGCACTTAGTCTGCAAACATTTTTTCTGGAGGAGGCTCTACTATACGAGTATATACTATATTTTTATTTGAAGCGGATCCAAGCCGTAAGCAGACTAAAAGGTCTGTAGTGTATAGGGACTCTAAAAGTTTATATACCTATAAACAATTTATTAATAATATTAGCACATGGTTTGCTCACAATATTATCCAATAGCAAAATCATTTTCCTCGTTTAAATACATTCTCAGAGCCCACGACACAGATACATAAATACCTGTTCAATTAAGTTGTCCTTATGTCTGTACTCGGAGAAGTCGTCGACGTTCGCTGCGCACTGCATGGCCTCCATAGTCCCGCGCCACACGCTCGCGAAGTGCGGCCCGTAGTGCGCGCGGGTGCTCGGCGCTCGCAACGCCACCGACGCGTTTATACGAACTTTTAGGTTCTTGCACTCTTGTGCTAGGTTGCAAAGACTGGAGAAGACTTCGACCTAAAATATTTAAAATTGGATATATTATTTAACGTTCAATATTATATCATATAATAATAAACGCAAGAAACTGATTTACTTATTAAAAAAAGCCATTGAATTGAAAACAACATTTCAATTACATATAAATACTAATAAATTACTTATACATAACATTCCAATGTAAACACGCTTTATATATTATAACAAAACAAACACGAACTATAATCATTTATCACCAGTTATACCCAGATTGGGTCAAAGATACTTTCATTTACCTCGGCTACGTAAAATAAGTCATAGTATTAAATACAATTCAGAAAGCAGTTTCTACCTAAAGGAAATCGCAAGAATCTCTGTAAGTCGTTCTTTTTGAATAAAAAAGTACAGATAAGACAATAATATTAATAACTCTTTAATATCTATACACACCTTAAAACTAGGAATAAATAAAAGAAAAAGACGAACGGTCTTATCACTAACAGTGATCTCTTACAAGCAATCAGATAGAATAAAAAAAACTTTTCTTCAGATTACAGGACCATTTATACAGATAAATATTAATTTCGATTTATAAGAGATTAATTTAGATTGATCCTACATATATGGAGTGTAACTCTCGCTCGCGGTCAGTACAACTCCACGACCGCGCGCAACGTAGGTACACAGCGAGTAAGTATTCATTGCTAGTCGAGAAGTACTTAAAACATCAAATAACTTTTCAAAAGCTTGCGTCTGAATAAAATCATATTTTCTTAGCATAAGCTTAATAAGCTTTTCCTTGTTATTGGAAGTATAGTGCGACATTTCGATCAACGCCAAAGTAAAGAAAAACATTTGTTAATTTTCTGTCACTGCACATTACACTCCTTAGTACTTTTGAGAGTGCTCAATATATGAATAAAGAAAGACGTAGTTGAAACATTTTTTGATATAACAAAGGGGACGGTGGTCATCGCCGCCCATGAACACTGGCAGAGCTCGACAGCTCTGGAGTGGGTTGCCGACCTTTCAACGTTAAGCATTATGCCGCATAATGCGCTGTAGTGCTATCTACGGACTTAAGTCTTTTACACCTGTATAAAGGCACGCTACCTGCCACCCGCTGAAGCACGCAAAGAGCGCGTCGTTCCTCATGGCGTTCCCGAGCGCGTAGCACGCGTTCCAGCGCACCTTCATGTTGCTCACTTTTCCCGCGCATTCTAGAAGCTTCCTCATCGCCGCTTCGCATAAAGCTTTTAATCGAGGATGACGGGAGAGGTTATCTTCACGAATCAAACGCAGATTATTACCGAGCGCACGTGTCGCACTCATTTTTACCTGTAGATATTGTTCATATGTCATGTACGTGTTTATTCAAAATTTCTTATCTAAATATGGTCTATTTCATGGTCATTCATTCATCTATGGTCCAAAACAATTTTTGAATGAAAAAATGATGTTGGTGGTGGTGATTCTTTTTGGTATAAGAAAATAGACCAATTTAGATAAGAATTCTTGAATAAACGAAAATTTGTTGAGTGGTTCTATTTTGCATAAAGACGGACATATATAATTTAGGTAATTTAAGTAGTAGTAGTAGTCCATACCTAAATTTTGAGTTAAAAACATTGAGATAAAACATTTTTTCAGTAAACAGCATCTACAATAAATATTTAAATTAATTTTACAATAAAACATAAATTCAAAAGATAGCTTCTCAAGTTACACAAATTATACATTTATTGAATCACTTAGCCACATTTATATATTATGTTCAACAAATATGTTAAAAATAAAAATATCGTAAACAAATAGTCTGTTTCGATAACCCGAGACGTATGTTTACTACACTAATAGTCTACAACATCATATTTATTGTACCTTATCGTTGTCAACGGCGCAGTTAATGCTAACCTCCAGCAAACGTAATAACAGGTCATCGTCTAATCTTTCCACCTCTGGATCTTCACTGAAAGTACAGAAAATATATAATAAGTATATGGTAACATTGTGCCTTCTTCTGTCTCTGTCTTAATATAGTTATTATTCGATTTGTTCGGTTTGGGTTAGTTAAATTTTAATAATAACTAATACTAGCAGTTATTAAGTATAGCATCTTAATATTTACACTATTTTGGGTTACTGTCTCGTTCAGTCATTAATTTTGCTTATATTATCATTCGACGTCTGTAACCTGTTTGTGTAAAATAAATAAATGATTTGTAAATTGTTAACTTTTATTTTCTTCTTTTTTTCTTACAAAACCATTCATATCCAAATTATAGCAAGAAATTACAGACTTGTAAAATAAAATAATGTGACTGACAAATTGTCATGAAAGTGTTAAGTAGAACGTAACGTACTATAGGTACTATCACTCCCTGACCCCGTGCAATTCGTGTTTCACAATATTATTGTTTATTGAGAATTCATTCATAAATAAGGTTAATAATAACTCACTGAATAAATAATACCCGGACTACTGTTTTTAAACTGTTGCTGTTGTTCTGTAAAACCTTAATATTAAATTTAATAAGGTTTTTACAGTGTACTGTGAAAAACCTTATATCCGAATCTATACGTAAGTATGTATAGTATTAATGAATTCTCAATAAATAATACGTATAGTCAAATACAAATTAAATGAGTCCAGCGAGTGAACTTTAAGATTAACTTCACAAGTATAAATTTGATTTGATTAAATTCAATTGATTAGTAAACAAAATATAAATACAGTCCAATGCAAGGGCACCTTGATCATACTAAAGTCAAGCAACTCGTACGCAGGGAGATGAATGACATTAATACTTTCAGCATTTCAATCAACATGTAGTACTAAATTTTAAACTAATATAAAACATCAAAATTAATCGCAGTGTGATGGCAGTTGCATAACTTGATAACAGCTGAATATATTTCCATATATTTTTTTTAATTCCTTGAAGTACTATGATAGTTTTTAAGTAGAGAAAAAAGTAGGTGTAGGTGAAAAACTAGTCAACAATGCTAATACTCACGAATTTAAAACCAACGCATCGCTAAGATTCGCCAGAGCCCAAGCCGCTTTAGTCCTCACCACTAGCGTCGGTTCCGATAGAGCTCTCAAAATATTCTCGCCGCAATCACTTACGAAGCATATATCCTAAGAAAATATAATTACGTGAAAATAAAAAAAAGTAATTTGTCGGCATCACCTATTTCAAAAACCAAGATCTTATTTTATGAATAAAAATAAGATGTTGGTTTTTAATCATTAGATTCCAAAAGGAGGAAGTTTTTTATACGACTGTATTTTTATATTTATTGTCAGTCAAACCAATTTTTGACGAAGGTTCACTTATCATATATGTAAAAATAAGACGAGAAATATATTCGTAAACGCACAATTCAAGAACGCTTGGACCAATTTGGCCATTTCTTTATTATTGGATGACGTTCAAAAAAATTATATGTTTGATTTTTTTCTATAAAAAAGTAAAGTAAAGTTTTAATTAAATGTAATTGTAAGTAATCAAATGTCCTCCAAATACCTCCCGTAGCGTGGGGTACATAACGCTCATGGCGAGCGCGCGCACGGCGGCGGCGCGCACGCCCGCCTGCTCGTCGCTGCACGACCCCACCAGCAGCGTGCAGCACAGCATGCGGACACGGTCCTATATTGGAACATTTTTTATATTGCCATATTTAGCATCAGATTATGTACAAAATATATAACTTTATTCTTATGAAACATTATCTTTTGTCGGCTGAAATAATTATTTTGTTTAAAAGTTTTACTATAGCCTATGTCTAGTTGATAAAAGATATATTTGAAATTGATTTAAATTTAAACTAGCAATACAAAGCTATACCAGGTACACCTTTAAAATATATTCAAAATAAATTAAACATGCAAGCTAAAATATTGGCTCGGATTAAAAAAAATATCACAATTTTAACAACATTACATGTTATTAATAATTTACCGGTAGTTCTTTGAAAGACTTCTCGCCTATATTAGCGATACAATCGCACACATTTGCTTTAGCCGGCGAGCTGTCGCACTGCAACACTGCAGAGAGGGGTGGTAACAGCTTCTCCCACATGTACACGCATTGGTTAAGGGGAGGAGCTTCGTTTGTTTTTTCTGAAATACAAAAAAAAGACTATAGGATTTCTTTTTCTGTATAATTTTCATAAATATCTTATACCTAAGGTTTGAACGAAATTAATTACCTTATTTTGCCGATCATATTGAAATATAAATAAATGGTGTCTTAAATGGCAAATTTTATACAAGACAACAAATTCATTAAATTATGATAAACGATATTACCTATAATTATAACAGAAAGATTTCAATTTTATAATTTAATTGTTTCACAAATCATATAAAACAAGAAAAAATATATATTACCTAACTTTTGAATAGCATCTCCAATAATGCTTATGAGTTTCGCGGTTTGTAACACGATATCTTGATGTTCATGGACTAACATATCACACAATATGTCCGTCAGCAACATTATATGCGGTTTCAGTACTTCAGCTAAGTGATGAAATGCTATGGCTGAGAGTACTTGAAGAGATTCTAGGATCACAGGTATAGCTGATGGCTTACAAATCTAAAAAAAACAAAATATGGAAGTGTGAAGACTTCGAATAATGCATTGAGTTCTGAATCTCGCTTATAATATGTATTAGAGACTTAGCATGTATACAAAATATTCTCATCAATTGAACAATTGAACCAAGATTAATAAAATACTTACAACTTTTTCACTACCCTTAAACATATAACCCATGTTCTTGAAACATATATCTAGTATCCAAGTATTAAAATTAGACATATTTTTATATCTATCTGGACCATCATTAATTTGAGTGGATTCCTCAGCTGTAATCATTTCATCATCGGAATAGCCTTCTTCAAAATCGTCACAATCATCATTACATGGCATATTCTCCTTATTTGTTATATTGAGGATATCTTTAATTGATGCATCATTATTTATGGCAATTAAAATTTCATCAACTTTCGGATCGATAGATAAAATACATCCCATAGTAATTAGTGCACCAACCTGTAGTGTTGTATCTGAAATGCATGTATATGTTTGCTTACAAATCAATATGTTTTTATTTTACACCTATAATATAGTGAAACCATAAAAAATGAAAACTTAAATTTTCCATTTGATCATACAATTTTCCCGTAGTTAAGGTCAGATTTAAAATTAATGTGGAACACTATTTTTATTTCGTAGTAGAGAAACCCCAGGTCATTATAAATTATAATTTTAATATTAATAAGTACTGAAAGTAAATTATAATAAAATTAAGGAATAGATATAGAAGTGACTCACTTCGATGTACTAAGAATTTTCTGGTTGACTTCACTAATTCAGTAATTAATCCTCCTTGCATTTTCTGATAAGGCGTGGCTTGTACCAAAGCAGCACAACACTTCAACGCCACTATGATTACCGCATGACTTCTCTCGGCGTCTAGTATACCTACTAGAATCTTGTGCATGCAGTTTATATTATATCCCAGGGATACCGAAAATGGTATGAATGATGCATTATTTTTCTTACTGTAAGGAGAACAATTTAGTTAAATTTAGTGCATTATTTATACAAATACTTTTTTTTATTATTTTGAGCATAACAAAACGCAAAAACACCAGTATACTTAAATATTAATATTTCTATGTACTACAAAAGCATATTGACACACCAAAAGAAAACTTCTTTATACTAAATTATTTAATTTGTTGATGTTTTTTTTTATAACCAACTTTAGGAATATATATAGAATATTTTAATGTTAAGATTATACCCAGTTTTGAATATGTCTAATACAGTTTTGTAATAACTTTTGTTTGCTTTACCTAACTTCAGCTTGCGCCAAATAAGTTTTCGAGCCAGATAATAATGCTAATATAACACTTAATGCACTCGCTCTGCTGCTTGCAATAGGATCTACAACAGCACAATATGCAAGAGTTTTCTTGGAATTCTCCTCAGCCAGCCAATTGTTAACATCAGGCGAATCTGGCAAGAGCGCCCACCAGTAACCGAATATTTCTTTTTTATCCTTTATCTGAAAAATATAATTTAACTTAGTTATTTACGTAAATCACAAATTTTTACCTAATCGTTATTTAATCAAGAAGGACATATTTACAGCTACCGTCTTATAATTAATAATCAATTGAATTTATTGAATAAATATCTCACCTTGAGTAATACCAGGAATAAATTAGCCGCACTCTGCCTAACTCGTGACTTTAAAGCTATCAATTTAGCTTCCCTCGTGTTTTCCATGTCAGACATATCTGAATCACTAGTTAAAGCCCATACTGCTTTAGCTTTGACTGGTTCTAAGTAATTCTTACTTGCAGGTTTATAAGCAGAATTATTCTCGAAATTATCCACATCCTTCATAAGGCTCCGATCTGATACAGGTATTTCCTTCTTTAAACTTTCGATTGCATTATTTCTATGTTTTCTGACTTTTTGTTTCTGGTAAATGAAAATATGGTATAAATAATGTTCAGTTATTTTACTTAGAAATATATGTTTAGTATATTATATTAAAATCTTATATTTTACAATAATGTAATTGTTTTTAATATTATGAACAACTATGTCTCTACATCTTATGTACAGGAAATTAAAAAATTAAATATACCTTTCCGCCTCTCGATGGAGGTTTCACTGGTACTACAGCAATTGTTTGTTGAGCAGGTAATAATTTTTCAGGTTTACCATGTAGATTAACCAAACCATACAAACTAAAATATTGGCATATACCCATCAGTTCTGACATGGGAACTTCATTCATGTGAAAATTGAAATAAATATGAGATAATACTCTTAATGCTGATATGACAAGCTAAAATTTAAATATCAAAAATTAATACTATATATTATATAAATAAACTAATATTAAATACTTCATAATGCATTCATATATACCTTACAATATAAAAATTCATCATCTTTCTTCATACAACCTTTTATTAAATACCTAATGATAGCTAAAGAAACATTTTCTTTTAGTTCAGATGTAAAACAAGTGCTTTCTTCATTTCCTTCAATTACAGGGAGAATACTTAATATACATTTTAAAACAATAAGAGAAATTTGGGCAGAATTAGAAACATTTAAATTAAACCTCTCGCCATCATTAAGAAACTTTAGTAATAGACCATTTTTTCCAATCAGTTCATTAATGTACTGTAAAGAAAAATACTTAAATCACAATTTGATTATAATCAGTGAATAAAAAGAATATAAAACAAATAAGAAATACAGAAAACTTTTAATATCTATATTTTACTATACCTTGTTTCCAGCCTGCACATTGGTTTGTATAATACACTGCATGTTATGTAAAATATCTGGTAAAATGACATCAGAACAAGTTTTCACACAATCTATGTGCCATGCTATAACTTTCTGTAAATCTTCATTAGAAAATATCAAGTTTTGTTTTGTTATCATGCTATTCAGTAAGTGTGAGGTTTTTGCACACAGAAATTCATCAACAGGTTTTATGAACACACACAATACTTTTAAAAGCGATGTTACATCCTGTAAATATAAAAATAATGCTGGATGTCATTCTAATAAATACACTTAAAACTGTTTTTGTACTTACTTGATTTCTTAAAAAGAGCTCCGTTTTGTAAGGTAAAGCATTGAGCTCGTCTATCATTGAATTTAGATTTTCTGAGTAATCTTTACTAAGTAAAAGAGAACAAATTTGTTCGGATAGTAAAGTAAATTTGTCCGAATATAAACTATTTTGATTCATGTTGAATAGTTATAAGCTTAGGAGTTAAAAGCTCGCGATCACATCTGTTTAGTGTTTACTAAAACGTTAAAAAAATCTTAAGATCTTTGTAAAAAAATAGAAGATACAATCAACATATTTTTTGACAAGAATGGGGTTAAAATTTAATTACATATATGTATAAATTAATCAATGCATTTAATTAGAAAGCATGGACAACATTTTTAAATAATTGTAATTTATAAACACTTGGCCATACGTCAGTCATTAAGTCACTGTCAAGGTGTCAACTGTCAAAATGACAAAGGATTTTTTTTTAATACACCTATTTTATAAGATACATAACTTTTGCCACCTAGTAGTACAGGTAACCAGACCCTTGACATTTTACACAATTTGAATATAAAGAACTTGTTTAATACAAAGTAATTAAATGCTAGTACTATTTTTCGTTTTAATATTATTATTGTTATCATTGTAAACCTTTATGATGAAAATTATAGAAAGACTTAAAAATAAAATAATTTTGATGCTCAAAGTATGACATTGCCTGATGTTTATAAAACACAATAAAATAGCTGATTTTAAAATTTACTACTTATAAAATTATTATTTATTATGTCGTTACAAAATCACGACGAAGCTAGATCTTTTGCTAAATTTAATCATAAAAAGAGACCAACAACTCATCATCCTTGGGAACGATGTGTTAGGGGCCATAATCTAAAAAAATTGAAATATGCTCATAACTCAGTGCATAATCCGGAATATCCAAAAAAATCAAAACCAATACCAGACATAGAAAAAGTAAAATTTACTATAGTTGGAGATCGGGTAACAAAGGAGTATAATTATTGTGCCAATATAGCATTCGGTCTGTATAAATATCGATCAAAAGTATTTGATGCTCCAATAATAACAGGTAACCACACCTCATCTAACATTTTAATTTATAGATTATAGGTACATACCAAATATCCATTTGAATTTTTCTTGATGATCATAAAAAATATTTTTATAGGTGTAACAACTGTAGAGTGGCCACAAGTTTTGAACGATTTAAAGATAAAATACGGTGGACTTGCGTACTGCTTAGATAGTTGTGTAGCTATTATATTAAATGATAAGTTTCTGGGAGGTGAAAAAGAATTCAGAGAAATAATAAATTCCAAGTACAATTATCATATAATATTGGATTATTATAAAGAAGGTGTTGACCAATTCGTAAGCTACGTTCGTAGTTCAGGCGTTAGTATGAATATTTTTTTACTTGTACAGTACACAATTAAATTATATAGAGACAATAATAAATACTATTTGGATATTTTTAGAGACCATGCGCTTATATGCATATTTCAATAGATTCTTTTTACATCGGAACATTGATATTCATGGTAAGAACACTAGACTTTCTTGTAATTCAAAGCGGAAGTATTTTATTTTTATGTATTACCACATTATTTTAGCTTTATGCCGATATTGTTCCTAACACATGCATAAATTTTCTTCGTTTGTGCCAAGCTAAAAAAGGCGGTTATTCGGGAACTCCTATTCATCGTATTGTAAAAGATTGCTGGATACAGTGCGGGGGATACGGTTTAAAGAGCATCGAATTAGATTGTGAAAACTTCGTTATTCCTCATGACCGACGTGGAGTATTGGGTATGGCTAATGATGGAAGGTAGGCTAAATTTTTGTTACTACGACAATACCTACAAAATAAATAAGTGACAATTTATATATTTTTATTTAATTT
The DNA here is from genome assembly GCA_018238005.1 of Eurema mandarina. Taxonomy (NCBI): domain Eukaryota; kingdom Metazoa; phylum Arthropoda; class Insecta; order Lepidoptera; family Pieridae; genus Eurema; species Eurema mandarina. Next base: position 6,290 of record DWAJ01000093.1, on the reverse strand, counting down.
CAGGCATGTAGACTGTTCCACTCAATTCTTCGTATTACTGCAGCCAGCTCCTTGGATGTTTCAAAAGTATGTCGCATTTGGACAACTAATCGATGGTGAATCCGTTTTACAAAACATCGAGTCCATACCAACTTGGTACGAGTCTCCTGTGGTAGATATTCAAATTCAGGATGCTGGTTTATTGAATCTTGAATGTCAAGACATAACAATAAATAAGTGCACAAAGGAGTATATCAACGGTCATATTGAAGATCTTGTTATTTTAGGCAATATTTTAATAGAGGTACCTATAATTGGTTTCATAATATATTTAAGCGTCATTGTTAACTGATAAAATAATTGAGCGATTATAATATTTAAACGTTTACAGGAAATAATGGCAAAAACATTTCTAGAAATTGAATTAAGGGAATTAGCACTTGAAGAACAAATGCGTGGAGAAGGAGAAGAAGAGAGGATTGAAGAAGAAAAAAATAACATAAGGGCTACGCGACGGTACATAATATTGATAGTTGTATAATCGATATATAAGGAATAGGTGACGATAACGATACGATGTTTCTTTTATGAAATCTAAAAAGACAACCATGGGCCTGAACACCTGGACATCAAGAGGAAAATCTATCAACGGTGTAAATAAGTTCTTGAGCGTAAAATTTTAACTAAACCGCGCAGTAGACACGCTTTAGTAGCTATGCTATATATTTGATAGGTTTTTAAGAACATTGAGAAATTGATAAGATCACTTGTACCGTTTTCGAATTAAATAATGGAGTACAAGTAGTATATTTACAGAGAATAAGCCGCATACCGACGACGAGAGTAAAGATGGGAAGAGGTTACATTATGAAATTATCCAAGTTGATATAACTTAATAATAACACTTTTCACGACTTTTCAGTTTCATTCGTAAAAAGGAGGAAATCGAGAAACAGTTACAAAAAAGTCACGTAGATCAACGGCGACCGTCAGCGGCTGTCAGCGAAGCTTTGGATGAGAATAATGATTTCGATGTTGAAGTATACGACTATGAGCCCGAGGAGCATCACGTTTCAGAACCTTATCAACATATATCCTTAGGATCAATCATCGAGAAAGAACCAGAAGAAAGGCTTTATTACATACCGTTAACAGACGTGCCTTATCCTGGAGAAGTCGATTCAACTTTCGATTTAAAAAAGTAAGTCATATTATTATGACTTTTATACGTATAAAAATTATATTTTATAAATTAATCGCCATAAACAATATGTTACAAAACAAGTGTCCGATCCGAAAACCTCTTGCTATAAACTGTTAGTGGGTTCTTATTTTGGTATCGTTTTGAAAAATAACATAATTAATTAAAAAAAAATAATAATCTAAGTAAAATTGGAAAACTTACAACACCGTCTCACGTGTATGTGAATGTAGCTATAGACCCTTTACCCTATATGTATAGGGTGTTTATATTTTATTTTTATATATTTTAGATTCTTAGTCGGTGACTACTGTTTAGAATCTGATTTACACGCTGAAGTAAAAAAGAAGGTAATCGGCTCTCAGTTTTCATACGTTTCCGATATTTACAAGTTTGATGAATCTGACGAAGGTTCTGGTGAGTATAACACACTCTCACTTTAGTGTTTTATATAAAAATAGTTACTTGGATAAACATAAAATTGCAGTAAAATCACTCGAATCAGAGGAAGAAAGGGAAATACGAAGATACCTTAAGTAAGTTTCCGTTAATTGAATAGAAACACAATATAAGTCTTTTTTATTCCATAATTTTCAATCTAATAAATATGTATTTTTATATAGGTTAAACGTGGATCGTGTTAGTTTTGCTGGCGACGTCATAAAGGGAATAGCACGTGGCGTCGGACAATTCAATATATTTGAAGGCACCAGAAGGTAAGGGCTATCTAAATATTAGTATCAATTGATTTTTTTTTTTTGTGTTTTTAATTATTCCAATTCTCTTAAGGTCGGAACTTATAACGGATGAAGAATTGAGGAGGTTCAGGTAGTACATATTTTGATTTCAATACCTAGCTATAAGGTAACAATTAAAACAAACTGCGTACGATTTGCCTTTTTTTTTTTGTTGTATCCAAATTCTATGGTATTACTGTTGCAGATTACAATCCGTTGACCGCAGATCCAGAGACAATGGTGATAAGTTAGTTTTATTATACGAAAATTTCTCAAATGATTTATATCCGGGATTCTGTGATATTCCATTTTTTTATATTTTTTTTAGAAAAGTGTCAATAAGCATCCCATGGGGAGTAAGAGAGCCGAGTAAAATTAAAAGACGCCAGACTGGTTTTGTGCGAACGGAAGATTTAGAAAAAATCCATATAATACAAAGATTATGTTCTCGCGATGCATTAGATTCGGATGAATCTCTTTCAAGCAACCGGTACACTAAACTTTTTTATTTATTTTTTGTTATTTTTATTATAATACCTAAAAAGATAACAAGGCATTTTAAAATAAAGGGAAGACGATTAAGGAAATAATAATATGGTAGACTTTCGTCATGAAAAATAGGTAAAGTTTTCCTGCAGTGGTCACTAAAATAAGCAAGTCTATAGAGGTCGTGTCCAGTTTGGGTGATAAATGATAATGGCCAAACTTTATGCTTGCCACTTGTCTAAGTTATGTAACAATTCTATAACTTGATCTCTGGAAGGCTTGGTATAAAACACTCTTAGACTGGCTAGTAGGCTTGACTAATGTACTGAATGAAGAATGTGCTTTTAAAATTTTATTTTGTATTTTAGAAAGGTAAGGATAGCCCAATCAGCTGTTGCTGCCCAGACTGGATCCAAGCCAGTCCGCAGACCAACAGGCTTCGTCAAGCCTGCCCCTGTCAACTTCTCCGATTCGGATATGGAAGTGAGAAGACAGTCAGTATTGACACGATTGTACGAAAACGTAACAGCTGACGATGAGAATGGACCCACGTTGAAAGAGTACAGGTAAGTCACGCAATAGACGCCAACAATAAAGTGAGGACTATATAAGAAATCTATAAATATCACCTTAAAATTTTGTTACGTTCAGGCCATTGGGAGAAGCAGAACAAAGAAATCTCATGTTAACTTATTCGCCTAATTCGCGCATAAAGAGCGACGAGAACACACGTGAAAAATATTTTCGAGCTTCTGTGACGGTAGAAGAGGTTTCGTATAACGAAGTGATGAATTTACAACACAGCAAAAAGGTGGCACGCAAAATATCTTCCGACTACGTAAAAACTATCGACCAGATGGAACATAAGACGGAAAATTCTATTCGAAGCGTGGAATATGCTAAAAACAGGCCATCTTTGTCAGTCTCGGAATATCAGGCCAAAAACTTGAAGTATGAACAAGATCAAAAGACCGCACAGGAGTCACAAGGTACCATTTGATCATAAGTATTCAAACTTTTACTGAAATATTGATTCTTTTTTAATATAAGACATTTTAGCTGACTCAACCGCAGGGACATACATTTAGGTGTTGCGTAACGAAAATTTATATTCTTATTAATCTTTAGAAACTCGTGGTTTACGCTTGCCGGGCGACACTCCATTGTATTCGATGTCGGAAGCAAGTGATTAGGCTTATGTAGAGAAGAAAAAACTTTAATATATATGTTTTTGATAACTTAACTTCATTCTTTGATATTTTGAAATGTTTATCTTTTAAATTTACACCTTTACAATAAATAGGTATGGTATTTAATATTATATGTTTTAAAAATTCGTGTTTTATTTTTACATGCGGCAATTAACTTTACAAAAAGAAATTTTTCGTCCGTTATAACGATATATGTATTTTTTCTGAATAATTATTATTAGGCGGTCGACTTTGCCTCGTTTAAACAGGATACACACTCTCATACTTAAAGTAGCATAATATTCAGTTATTTCCAATTAATACTATTTAAAATTAAACTCTTCGAAGGTTCTTTAGAACGAATGACAAAACATCTTCCTATAAACTACAACAAATTAGTTTCAGAGTAAAATAAAAATGTCCAACTTGATTTTGTATTTATTCATATAATGCTTTGTTCCCAGGTACAATATAATAGCGAGAAAGTATTTAAACACTACTGATATTCACGCAAGACTTTTAAACGTTTACTTTTAGAAACTTGTAATTATTTTAATAAAATGTTGATTATTATTCGAATCCGTTTATTATTCACAAATTGAGGGTAAAAACAAAAAATCTACAATATCACTGACTTGCATAAACCATAATGTTTTTTAATACTAAAAGGTACTGTAGTTCTAAAACTTTAACCAAGTACACTCAGAGAAAATTTCAGAAATTGTATACATACGTATATTGGTAACAATGGTACAACGCACCGCATTCGTACAAAAATCTATCTATTTCATACAAGCTACATTTATATATCTGAGCACATTATATATTTCCAATTTATGTACATTCATATACACATTTCATTCTTACAAAGAATCGGTTCATGCAATGACGCATATAAATTTTATATGTAAAATCATACATATTATTGTGTGTTCTATATTAGTGTGCACATTTTTTAATATAATGGTGATTGATTCCAATTGCTAGCTATTTACAATAGTTTTATATACACTGTAGGTAAATCATGTTTATAATTACATCAGTAATGTAATTATCTTATTCCAGATCCTATACTTTTATATCTAGTACCCCCATTTCAAATTACTTGCAACACTAACTAACTTTACCAATTTATTGTGATAAAACCTACAAAATCAATATAAAATATCTAAAACTAGATTTACACAAAGGCCATTGAGCCAGATTTTTCATACGAGTATTAGAAGTCATATAATGAAAACTATTTTATTACTGTTATCTATTCTATTTATCTCAAATGATTTATACAATTCAAAAACTTATATTACAAAAAGAAAAGTCATTTATTTCGTTATTTATATATTGTTATAAACAAATTATATTTATGAAAAAATTACAAAGTGAAATTATCTGTCTCTTTAGACGTAAGGCAACATACTCTTAAAAATCTTCGTAATATTCGTACATTCCTAGTCCTATGGGGAGCAGCCACACTATTCAACAAAATTAATATGTATTACAACCAAAATTATTAATTTATTGTGTAGGTAAAATAGGATTTAATAACAAGTGCAAGTCAGAATTATTCTAATAGCACATACAACAATCATAAAAAAACTTAATATCCATTCTACATTTTCACTTAAGATTTGTCATAATATGTATGTGGTCACTCCCCTTACAATAAAGTTAGTTAGCGCACCTGAACTTTACAAGCTATTCCTAGCTAATGACCGTGCCCGTGGCCATGTCCGTGACCGTGCCCCATCATGCCGTAACCGTTGGGCTGCGGAGCCCTGTTGTTGTTGTTGTTGTTGTGACCGTCCGCGTTGTTGTCGTTGTTGTTACCGTTGTTTCTCGCTTCGAGCTGTTGCTGCCACATCGATGCGTAGAAACCGCCTTGCGCTAACAGCATTTCGTGGCTGGAAAATAAAGCAATTTTATAACACATGTGCAGATTTAATATTATTTCTTCAGTAATTATTCAATTAAACACGAGAACTATAAAAGTTGATAAAACATAATTGTTCGTGAAAATTATTTCTGGAAAGACAAAAAAAATGTTTTTTTAAGTTTTTATACCTTACGTGAGTTTCGAAAGAACAAGAGAAATTTTTGTAGAAGTTTAATAATATCTTTCTACAGTATTATTATGTATATATAGATATGAATACTCACTTTCCCCGTTCAATAATTTCTCCTTCTTTTAGAACTAAGATTTCGTCAGCATGGATAATGGTAGACAGTCTATGCGCTATAATTAGTGTGGTACGGTTTGCGCATACTCGGGCTAACGCCGACTGAAATAAAAATAAAATATTAAGAATTATTAAAATGTTACTATTCTGTAATTTCATTTTTTAAGTTTAAGTCATTGTCCTTCTTAATTCTATAAGGTTTGATTATTATGATAACTTAAACAATATCAACACTATTAAAATTTAAGTACAACTCAAACCGGTCCGATTTGGCGGTTCGCTATACAAATCTGACAAAATAACTAGACTTGAGGCGTGCTTAAATTTGATTTGCGTATGAGGATTTGGCCGTTAGTCGTGTAAATAATAGTTTTAAGAAAGATACTCTACTTGGTTTCAAAGTCAAAGTCAAAGTCAAAAGTATCTTTATTCAATTAGGCTACATAAAGTAACACTTTTGAATCGTCATGGTATTACAAAACATTTACCACCGGTTCGGAAGGCAGTTTCTACAGAGAAG
>DWAJ01000092.1:0-51914 GCA_018238005.1 Eurema mandarina | reverse complement strand
AAAAAATATAAAATAATTTTGCCGTCTGTCTGTTTCAATCTATAAACGCCTGTTTCCAAAGGGTAAGGTGTATGAGAAGAATACAGGCAAAGAAACTCATACACTACTTTTTTAAAAAATAATTTGTAACAAATTGATAAAATATGAGCAACTTGTCAGATGCCAGCCAACTTAATACCATTAGAAATGAAGCAATTATTGAATCTAATACCAACTTGGCTGTATACAAGGTGGGAAAAAACTTAAGTCCGAGCCTAATGGTAATTCTATTTTCCATATATTATCTAGAAAAAAGATGCATTGCGGTGACGACTATAAGTAGACAAAATTGTCTACATTGAAGGTGTCTAGATGTTCTTATTTTATACTAGCTGTTGCCTTCGACTCCGTCCGCGTAGAGTCTCATGTCTTAACCGATTTAAAAAATGAGGTTCGTCAGTTCGATCGCATATAATATCGTTTTTTTTTCATTAATAGACTCAAGAGGGAAGTTTATATCTATCTATACTAATAAATAAAGCTGAAGAGTTTGTTTGTTTGTTTGTTTGAACGCGCTAATCTCAGGATCTACTGGTTCGAAGTGAAAAATTCTTATTTTATTGAATTGACCATTTATCGAGGAAGGCTTTAGTCTACATAACATGACGCTGCGACTAATAGGAGCGAAAATATAATGGAAAATATGGAAAAAACGGGGGAAATTATATAATCTTTGAGGGCTTCCTTTGCGTGCGCTGCGAAAACGGTTCAAGATACAAAAATAATATGTATTAAATAATTATTCCTCTATAAATTATCTAAAAAAAGTCCGCGACAGTATATTATGTCTATTTGCTAAGATTGACTCACTATAACATAATAATAGAAATAGATCCTACGGAGACGAAGTCGCGAGCAACAGCTAGTGTATCATATATGCGTACGAAGCCGGGTCGTTTGTATTGTATAACGTGAGATAATTATCATAGGATTATGGTCGCGTCCCAAAAATACGTAATAAATTTCCTTTATGTCCCGAATAATTGTGTTTTATGATTAATTAATGAACAATTTCCTTTGTAATTATTATTTATTTTCGAATACTGTTTAATTTTCATGTTGGTCATTTATTAATAACTAGCGCTCAGCCCTGGCTTCGCTTGGATATATTATTATACATATCGAAGAGGAGGGAGGGCCGGCCGGGCGTTAACTCGTTATATCAGGCATGGCGATTATCAAAATCAAAGCGTAGTTATTCACTTTAACAATGTATTTCCAGTATTAAATGATAACAGAAAAAGTAATTTAGAATCAATACGATTTAGTTGGTAACGCAGCGAGTTCATCCGCCCGACCCGTCGGCGCCCGCGCTCGCTCAATGTGACACTCACTCAACTGACAGCCGTTCCTTCACATCTGTCAGCTGTCAAACGTCATACCGACACCGGGGTGACCTCACTCAAGCTATCTTGCTTGACGTTTAATCACAATTATTTCTGACGCTTCGACAAATATAATTATTCAATTTGTGGACCTTGCTACTTACTATATACTAGATACTTAATCTACGTCGCATTAACTTTTAAACAAAATAATAATAATAGTAATCACGATTTAACTATTATGTAATCAATAAAACCTAGATATAAATAAATATTATGTAACTTGGTATCTGGTTTTAATAGTGTCAAAGATTATATTTATCTGACCTAACTCTACTTTGAATATATTTAGAGTGAAAACATAAGCTGGAATTTACACGGATTACAAAGGCATTAAAAATGCTACTAATAAATTGAGAAAATTATTGATTTTCAGCTTTAATAACGATATCATAACTAGGAACATAGAAGGTAACATTGAATGAGTTAAAGGTTTGAAAAATTTTATATTTATAATAGTTTTGAATCTACTATCGGAGATCAATCCAATTTCCCCTATTTTTAATAGCATTTAGGACAAGATAAAACACATTCTTGGGTCTTAAAGTAAAAATTTATTAGCATAATGAACACAATAAACACAAAATTATCTTAAAATGTACTTGCAGGCACTTAGCAGTTTCAAAGCTGTAGGTTAAAATACGTACAGGTGTATGTTTAACCTTGCATTTGGTTTTAGCGTATTTATGATAGGGTCATAGAGGTTTACGACTGGGCGTCGGCTGGTTTGGAGTCATCTCCGGTATGTTCTGTGGGCTGGTAGCCGTTCTTGTCAGCTACGAAGGAGACGGAGATATGTTGGCCATCAGGAGCAACGTATTTGTAGCTGCCTCTGATCAACAAGCCCTGTTGGTCAGTGTCGTTCTTGTATTCGCCTTGCTCTTGTCTCGATGTTCCATCGCTTGTCTCAAATCTAAAACCAGATTGAGAATGTTTAATGGGTTCAATAAACTCGACTAGTTGTCGTCAATACAGATCTAGTTTGTCTTATTTATTTGAATGTAAATTGTGCGTCTTATTTAATATTGATGATTCTGAGTCATGTATGTAAATGTTTATTTATTTTGATTAATCTCCTTTAACACTTTGGTTTTAGATACAGATATTATTTTAAGTTGTAATAGTGAATCTTTGTGATTTAGTATGCAACTCAAAAAATACAGTGTGTGAAAACATTTTTAAATAACTAAGCTTAGGGAAAGGTTACAACTTTTAACTTATTATAATATAATCAATCAAAGCATGTTAAAATTTAATTTGTTATCAAAAAAGGACACTATATATCAATATAGTGTCCTTTTATAATTTAATTTAAAATATCAATTTTAGATATACTAAATCGAATTATTTAAGGGCTGTCGATTTCTCATTTAAGAGCAAAAATTAAAAAATTATCACAAATAGCCGAGCAAAAAATACGAGCCAGGAACCATTTCATTCCCCAAGATAGTATAAAAATATATTTTTAGAATTTCTAACTTCAGTCACAAATAGCCTTTATATAAATTAAATATAAGTACAGTTATAAAAGTTAACGCATACTCACTCGAAATTGTATCCGTTGACGTCGACTTCGGAGTCTTGCTTAACAATTTCTACAGGCGCCTGCTGGGGCGGCTGAGACGCATCTTGAGGAAATGCGCAAGTTATAGCAATAGCTGCCAATGCGAAGATAGTCTGGAAAGAAAAAAAGACATATTTTTATGTAGTTTATGTTATATGTACTCTGTTATGTACTCTTTGCAGTTTTATTTTGTTAAGATATGAATTGATTTAAGGCCATTTCACTTTTAGTTAGCTCAAATATTTCGTTCATCATTTAGTTATATTAATACAATGCTTTTGTTTTCAACATTAAAAAAAATTAAATAATATTATTTCAACTTAATGATAAATCGATTTTAAAAGTCGTAGGACGTCGTTAGGAAATTTTATGACCATTTTTAAAATTAAATTACCAAGAAAATTTTAATGCAAGAAGAAGTACACCACTGTTATGTAACATTTTTTAAGCTACAATAAAAACCACATATAAAATTTTAATTTTGAAAAATGTTAAAAAATAAAGCAGCACTTACGAATTTCATCATTTTGGGATGATTTATTTTTTTCTGTTGTAGTGAGTGTATTGATGATAGGACGAGTCCTGAACGTCTACAATCATCAGCCAAATGTACCGCTATAAATATTGCATTGTATTGACAATATGACATCAAGATTTCATCGACGAAGCGAGGTGTTAATCACAATCGTGCAAGCAGTTTATTTAAGATGATACATGAAAATGTTACAGGGATTTCTTACATTGTGTTAATTTTTAGCTCTGGCCATAGATATCTTCGGTAAAGAATGTAGTTGCCAGTTTTTTCCGTATTCATACGATTATGATGTTGGTGAACATATCAATAAGAGTATTGATTTTAAGTTACAATAGAATTTTCATAGGATAAGGGTAAGTTAATTTAGTCAGGGTAATTAAATGCTTATAAGTTAATGTTCATTTTACATGATATTTAAAATTAATGCTTTCTATTGACATATATTTTATAATATGTACCATTCAATACTTTCCCTTACTAATATATATTATATAACTTACGTTAAAAGGCAATGCAGTCTAGTTTGTAATAACTTTTTTATATAAAATTTTATATACGTTTGACTGCGATCTTGGCTAACGGAATCTAATGAAAAAGTTAGATACAGTAAAAAATTAGTTTTTTTATATGGCGCCAGAAAATTACACTCGCATCATAAAATACATTTAAAAAGACACAGGGTCAGAAATTACCATATTGACATATTATAGAAACGAGTCTATTAATTATAATATGTGTATATCTATTAACCAAGTTAAATATTACTGCTTGTCAAAGAGCTTTTGAGTATGTATGTAAAACTTAACTACCACTTAGTTTATAATACCGTACATGACGGGTATTATTATAACATTTAGCTCTGTAATTTCAGTTAATAGGAACAAATACTGAGAGCAAAAAGTTTGTGAACCGCTGATTCTTCCGTATAAAATTATTCTTGTTTTTTTCAACTTGATAAACGTTATTGTGCTAAACCTTAACCTGGTACATTTGTATTTAAATCTTTATAGGGTTTATGAGGTGGTAAAGTTATGCCATGCCAAAATCGACGTCAATAATGTCATTTGTGGAGCACCGGAGGCCCATTATTTCACTTCCTAAATTAAAGGATACGTTAACCCTTGATTCCCCTTCGTCACAAATCCTTTTCTTTTTTTCTATTTTATAGGTCGGTCGGGCGGAGGAAGTGGCTTACCACCAGGCGGAGTATCTGCTCAGTTGCCAACAATATGAAAAATCTACGCGCTTATTTCCAACTTAAAGCTTTAGGCATAAGAAGGTATAAAGGTAGATATGAATGTATTAAGATATATATTTAATAGAAAGACGGAAATTGTCTAAGTTTCGTAATTTTTAATAATTAAAGTGCTTATACGTATTAAAAATCGTAATGGTAATAAACATCACATGATTTAAAATACACAATAATAACGCAGACACATCCCATCAGTGTAAGCGCATACAGAAGAAATCATAATGTAAACAAATGTGTTGAATCAACATAAAGTGTCATTTACACAGTTTAATACAGTCCGTGTGAGTTAATATTTAAGGTATAAGGTAAATGGTAAGGTCGTCTTTTTAATTTCGGATAGTATTACCAACTTTAGCGGCTCTGACGCGTTGAAGTCGTAATTTGATTAGCCATAAGAACATGTGCAGAAATAGTTTTGGGCAGAAGAAATTAGTAACAATATTTTAAGTGATACTATTCAATTGGTGAGTTCATTGTTCAATCTTATAAACGATGTAAACACTATCTGCGTACAAAATTTCAAACATCCAGCAAAATCCATTTTATATTTTACGTAAAAGGGTAACCTTATCCATACTTCCATACTTAATATTATAAATGCGAAAGTAACTCTGTCCGTCTTTCCATCACGCTAAAACTACAAAAACCGGTTAGAAAGAAATTTGGAACTTAGATAGTCTAAAGCCTGGGGAAGGACTACTTACTACTTTTTTTTAATCAAGCCACAAAAGGTTGCGCGAGGGGTTGAAACTTTTTTTAATTTTACGCTTTCACGGCCAAACCACTGAACCGATTGTAATGAAATTTTGTACATAGCCTGAGATAAAACATAGGCTACTTTTTAATTGGAAAAAAGGGTTATAAGGGAGGAAGGGGGGCCAAAGTTTATATGAAAGTCCACGCGGACGGAGTCGCGGGCAACAGCTAGTCTATAATATGTGGGTAACGTTAACTGTTTTAGACGTACGAAATGTTTATTTTAAAAATAATAGTAAATGAAAATATTCATTAAAACTAAGTATGAAGTTATATAAACAAATCAAGTTGAACAGTTTATATGTTTTTTGTTCGTTTGTAATCAGACCTTTTGTAAATCGTAAGAATCGTTAGAATAAAGGTCAAGGCTTTTGGTGTATTCCGTTTTATATGTTACCAATACCAGATTACTCTATGGGATCTATAATTATAATATTCAGATAGTATCTCAAAGTGATGACCCGATGTTATAAAAAATCTTATTCGTATTCTGAAAAAAACCTTTACGAGTATGGATAAAGGTTTTTAAACATAAAGAATCGTATAGAATACCCCCAAATAGACAGTAGGCCCTAATTTATTCCAATTAAAAGGACACCTTAGGGCTAAAAACAGGTTTTAGAGGTATAATTAAAATTTGTATGTAAGCGCACTTTTCTCATATAGGATGGTACTTGCACACATACACAATATAACCATATACACATGGTAATATCAACCTTAAATTTGGATAGATTTCAGTTGACAATAAGATACAAGAAATGAAAAATAAACGTAAACAGTTATTTAGAAAAATTTTTTTTTTGAACTGTAAACTATATGAAAAATTGCAATTGCTTTTTCGTTCATTGCCTAGTACCATTAAAAAATAATTTACTGTACGAAATGCGTTAGTAGAATATATTTATACTAAAAAATATATATGTTCTCCTCATTGTAGCCTTGCAGCTTTTTAGCTCTATGACATTCACTTGGTTATACCGTTACTGATTGTTTTAACTTCTGCAATCAGCACATCAACGATCTATGAAGTTTATTTCCTGTTCGTAATATCTGATAATTAAAAGTAAATCATTTGAGCCTTTTTTTAAACAGTGTATTAACACACACGCATCATCATAACTGTTAAACTGGATCCCTGGGTCCTGGATTTAAATTTTAAACGAATTTATATACTTCAGTAGTGGGTGTACAATCGAAGTTCGTTTTGATTTTTTTCTTTGAACCTAATAGTGACGTCTGTATTATATAAATTTAACGTTTGAAGTTTAAACTATATTGTGTAAAACCCATCAAATTCAATGATACTTCATACGACAATAAATAGCAAAAGCTCATATTATTCAACGGCATGTGTTATGATAAGTTTTTACATTCACCCAAACAATTGATGCGACGCCGAGCGCGCGTCGTAACAACGGCATGAAACCCGCAAACGAGCCCATTGTGTTTTCACTCACGTGCTGTTTCCTAACCTTAGCTAATTTCGTGTAAATATTATTTAATATGTCTTATCTGTACTTCAAATCATTCAAATGTATCACATTAACGTGACACGGAAAAACATGGAACCTTATTTATGCTTCTATCGAAACTCAGGTTTTTTTAAACGTCTAAAATATTCTCTATATTTTATTACTTAATTTGTATTTGCTTAATTCTGTTATTTAATTGAAGTATGACTTTTTATATGACAGCTTAAAAGGGCAATTGTGACAACAAACTCATAATCAATTGAAGTACATGTACTTAGAAGTTCTTTCGATATGGAATTAACTAATGTTGTAATTTCTTTTCACCTACAAAGTCAGGTAGTACCTAAGTAAAATATGAAGCGTGCTTTACAAATTAAAACTTTTAATGATACTCAAAACAAACTCTAGCTATATTTGATGGATGGTTAGCAATACGATTACATAATGAGTAAATTATAAGTCTTTGTATAATGACATTTGTTAACTACGCAATACGCGGTACTTGAAGTGGGTTTACAATATCAAATAGGTATTGTGAGTTGTGACCATGTCTTGAATCAAACAAAAAAGCTCCGACATTTTTGATGAACTATGGTTGGTACGTAACCGACGTACCATCTTCGTATGATGTCAGCCTCCTGCAAGAGCTGCATCTGAGAATACGTATAAAATGAACGATCTTACACTAGTTACTCATTCGTTAGTTTGTGCTCAAGACGAAAACTAAGCAACATGCTTAAATACGTGAGTCTTTCAAATTATTAAAATTATCTTATTAAATTAACTCTCAGTTAAAAAAACTAACTAATCGTGTTTCTTACATAACTGAATCTATATCCCTGCAATATAAAAAAAGGATTCTAGATTATCCTAGAGTTAGCAATCATATGAGATGAGTTACCCTTGGACAAATGTTAGTAGCACATTAAATACAAGACGAATAAATTAAGATTGACATCGATTTTTTCAAAGTACATTACGTAACTGATCATATAAGAAGCCATTAACAATTATAATTAATAATTTTTAAATATTACTTAACATCCTTTCTTCAGCTAATTTTTGTTTTAATCTGAAATACGAATGATCGATAACCTAGATAATACTTTATAAGTTAATGTTAAGATTATAATATTGTAGTGTTAAAAAATCAGTGCTTAGAAAGGAAATGTATGTAAATAAATATTCAATTTATCATCCCGATCCAATTTTTGCCTAGGAATATATATTTACAATAATCCAATGACGCAGATTCAGTTTTGTCGAATTGACCTCCTATTCTTTTATCTGTTTCGAATCGACAATTAAAGCCGTACTTATTCATTATACCTACTTCCAGTTTTCTTCCCCGCAACCTAACTATACTTCAATTATCATAGTATTATAAAACAATTTTATACGTCCAGAGTAATGCTTACGTAAAACTATACAATACACAATAGCATACACTTATTAATGAATGTATTTGGTTCTATATTTAGGTAACAATTCTGTGCCTGGCCTCCGCCCTGTGCGCTGCCGCCCCTCAGAATCCCCAGGACGTCCAAATCCTCCGATTTGACAGTGATGTACAACCTGATGGATACAGCTTTGCGTAAGTACCACTTTATATTCTTCATATATTAGAGATCACAGCAAAATATTCCCGCTAAATTAATAAGAAAATTTACGCGTTTGATATATTTTTTCTCTATGTATGTACTTAGATGGTTTGTATTTAATGAAAACACTCCTCTATCTTTATATTTTCATTTTATAAAATCTGGTAAAATAAAAGTGGGTGAATACAAATACGCAGCATCTATTTAATTAAACCAAATTTTATAAAATAACATAGACTAGTCAAAACAAGTAAATTTAAAGTAGGTCCAGAATCATTTAAAGTCATGGTATTTATTTACGTTTGAGGATGTCTTTATAACACATTATACGTTATTGTTTATAAAGACCAAATAAACAGCATTAAAAAAGATGCTACGCTCATTAAAAGATTTAAACATTCGTTTTAAAACAGTACTTTCGACTTGTATTTAATAAATAAATAAAACTTATTTAAATCAAATATTATTTATACATTGTAATTATATCAATACTCAAGGACATAAAACCAAACAAAATATCTAATAGGTTATTCAATAACACAAACGCAGCACGTAATCATTAAATCCAAGATGCCTTTATTTGTGAATATTTTGTGAAAGGTCAAATGCATGCGTAGTTTATACAGGATAAATACATTTTTTGAATAAAAATAAGTAATTAAGATGTCGCAAATTCTTTTAACTTATATTTTTATTTCATGTATTTCCTAAGATCCTGTTTGAGTAACCAGCAAAATAGATATATTTTTAAATTTTATTTGTTTTGTGATAATATTTGTTTCATCGGGTCACACTGACATTTAAATTTTGTATTTAGTCCTTTTTTCCTAATATATTTAAATTATTCTTGCTTCAAAGATATAAGAAAAGGTAATATAAAACACTATTTATTTAAAATTATTTGATTTTGCCGATACAATTATACCTTGGTTTAAAACTAACATACGCAAAGATTCAATTTCCTTGAACGAAAACCCTAAAAACTTTGATAATTGACATTATAGTGGTTTGCGTAATCGCTGATGGCCTTTTTGAACTTCAACCTAGTCACGATTTCAACTCGAAGATGCACGAAAACGGAATTCAAAGGACATCTGTATTTGTTCATCTTTGGAGATTCTTAACTTTGTTAAACAATATTGATACTTTGTTATTATAACCTCCAACCTCGAATATCCTTAGTTTAATTTGTACATTATATTTCTGACCTATTGTAATGTCATATCGGATAATATGAAATATCTATTCAATGTTTTCTACATATTTCTTTCCTTTTATTTAGTTACGAGACCAGTGATGGCACATCCCGGCAAGAAGAGGGCAAACTCGACAACCCACAATCAGAAAACGCTGCCTTAACAGTTACAGGACAGTATGCGTATGTGGCTCCTGACGGCAAACACTACACCGTTACCTTCACAGCCGGCCCTAACGGATTCCAACCTAAGACTTCCCTCGGACAAAAGTAAATAAATCTTCTAGAACTCTCTAGAAAGTTTCGAGAAAGTTCCGAAAAACATCGTTTGAGAAAAGCTATCGATCTCAGTTATTCGTAAACAGCACAGTGAACTCGAACCATCATTGTATCTAAATTTTTGTGCCATATAAGTACAATTTGTATTTTTATATTTTTATACTCGATTCTCTTGCGAATAAACTTTTAATAACTATCCATTGTTTGCTTTTATTATTGACCATACGTTTAAACGTTATGTCATTATATAATAGAGATATTATTATATGTTATGGTTGTGCTGCGGTATATACTCGTACCAGATATTTAAACATAAGAAAAAATGAATAACGTTTTCACGTTTCAAAAATGTTGTAAGTATGGTTACTATTGTAAACGCATTTTTATATCCGTTTTTTTAATTAATTGTAGGTATAATAAGATTATATACAACACAATATCCGATAGAACATTCACATAAAAATCGATTATTTGAAATCTATCAAGCTCATTTATTTTCAAAACCTTTTAAGATATAAAAAGACTAACACATTCATAAACTTATTTTCTATTCTTAAGAATTAAAAGGCACCGCCGCGATTTACCGCACAATTTAGTACATTATACTTCATTAACACTTAGCTGTAATATGTGAGACTTAGAAATTTCACAGTGCTAGGTGATTTCGTCAACAGTTCAAATGCCAACACATCTGTTGCGTTTTGAAGGCCTGCGCCTCTCGAACACAATGTTTTTTAAACATCTTCAATACTGTCACTTATTTTGTCGTAAACGTAGAACATTTTGTTTAGTACTTTTTTGTTACACTTTCACTATTATATAACTGTCACCCTGTAGAGACATTAAAATTGAGTACTTTTAACATAGTAATATTTTAGGGCCACAAAATTAATTAAAAACGCAATTCTAATCAAGTGACCTTGAATTTATTAATAATATAGGTATATTCTTCAAGGTTTGCAACGACTGTTATGTCGCTAATTGACTTTTATGATACGTTCAATATAAGCGATACTTGGTTAACTTTATTTTGAAACTCGCATTTTCTAACATGAAACACAGTCTAAATTGTAATTTAAAGTTCTGTTAGATTTTTGTATAATAGTGTAAACATAATTTTACGTTTTATGTAGGTATAACAATTAGACATAGCTAACGTCAAATAACTGAAAAATATATTTACAGAAATTAAATTATTCACATTAGCGTCTCGGTTTCGGTAAGCCACAAGAATTATATGCATTCAACTGATGAACTCGTACTATTTGCGACACATGTTTATATTTATTTATTACCGAGAGCCTAGTGAAAGCCTCAACCTTTTGTGCAATACTCCCGTTTGTGTACTTTGTTAAATTGTATAATACTTTGTTGTTACTTCATATCTTATATTATTAATTCCTTAACATATTTTCAATAATAAGGACTTCTTTGTTCAAATAGAAAAGAAACATTATAAGTAATCACTGTTTTATTTTTCGTTTGAATTTAATGTCTATTTTCGGCTGGTAGTTCGACGGGTTCTGGTGACTTAAGTGGGTGGTTAGTCTCGATGACTTTGTATCCGTCAATGCCTGCGGTAAACTTTGTAGTGTAGATGTCACCATCATCGCCGACGTACGAGATCTCGCCTTCGGTGATAAGTACGTAGTCTTCGTCCTTGGTGGGCACGAGGCGGCCTCGCTCCGACACCACAGTACCCTCTGCCGTCACGTAGCGCAGCGCGAACTGCCCGAAAGCGTCATGCACCTCTTCGTGCTCCAGCGCCGGCATTAAGCGCTGAGCAATCACTTTGGCCACTACATCATCTACCTTTGACTTTAGTGGCACACAAACACCCACTGCTACTAGACCCGATATAACTAAAAACTAGAAAACAAAGAAAAATAAATAAATATAGTGCTTATTTATTCCAACTATTCGATCATATCATTTGAGGTGGAAAATTACACATAAAAATTTGTATTAAAAAAACTTACCAATTTCATGACGAAGACAATATTTCTTGTTTCTTAATATTTAAACTTTAGGCGAATGTCAAGTTGATGACTGTTAATATATGCAAATGAACATTTATTTTATATACCTCCTAATGCACTAATACTAATTAGAGGGACTAGTTCAAGCATTAGCTTGACCATTAGGCCATCAAATTGCAATAGTTAAAAAATTTGCATAGCTAATAAGCGTATTCCCACTGTATAATATGTACCTACAGTTTGTAAATATTATAAAATAATGTCAAGTACGTAAGTGATACTATTTGATCTATGAATCTATGAATGAATTAATATGTTTTAATTATAAGAATAGGAAAAATAAAATTAAAATATTTTTTGTGAAACCTCTTAAAATTTTAATGAAAATATATTTCCTTTACTAAATAACTTCACATTTCTTGTAAAGAAAGAAGCTTTTTGAACTTTTATTGCTGCCTTATAGGCTTGATAGTTCAACAGCATTTTTTTGTTTGTATAAAAATCTTGCAAAAATGTAGTAGGATAATCCCACAGTTTAACCTAATTAGATGCTCCGTTCTGGATGCAATACCGAAATAAAAAATATGTCCAATTATATTGGAACCTAACCTTGTTCCAAATCTTAAAAAGTGTGGGGCTCGTGCGAGTTTCTTACGCCGGTTCTTCTTGCCGGGTTAGTTCCCGAACCGGTGGTAGGCACTTCTAGGTAGACTTTCTGAAAATATTTTTTTTTAATTTACTCTGATATAAAACATTTTTTTTTTTTAAAAAACTATTATAATTATATAAGAACAATGCTACATAAGATAAAACAGAGGCTGTGAGTAATGTTTATTTATAAATGAAACTCCTTATCAATAATATTTAACTTAGCTTTGTAGCTTACTCATACTTTACTTGTGCAAAATCGACAGGCGCTCAATAAAATTTAAAATTGCCCAAAACGCTTTAAATAACCTTATTTTCTAGTCATTTTCAAATAAGAAACAATTAGGTGTTGTTTTGTCACGTAAATTAAATATTAACTGTATTGAAAACATCAAAGAAAATCGTATACCCACCTTTTTTTTTGTTACGGGGGGAAATCCTCTTACGGATACCGCGTCCTCATCGTATACCCACCTAGATTTTATATCCTTATGTTCATCTTTTACATCATAGCTGATTGCAACCAGTTCCAAAGAATTGAATAGTGTACTTATAATTCTTAAAAAATTTCTCGCTAATAGTTTGCACATTCAATTCATTAACTAATTGTAAAGACTATCAAAGATGATTCATCAAAAATAACGCCATGAAATTGGTAAGTAAAACACACAGTACCCTACAAAAATACAAATATTTTAAATTTTGTCATTTTAGTTACCACCAGAATACATGATTTGAAGTTTAAAACATAAATATGATGCTAATAAATTGTGTGTTTGTGAGCCTTATCTATGAACGACTAGAGCTACGAATGAATACAGCGGATATCTATACATATAATAAAAACGTAACGAGCCGCTGTCTGTACATGGAAGATATATGAGAAAAAAAATTATAGGGGACCTTTATTAACGCAATAGAACCCAAAACAACGATTTTTTGAATTTTTGTCTGTTTTTCTGTTTGTTTGTGCACGCTAATCTCAGAAACGGCTTATCCTATCTAGATGGGGTTTTCAATTATACAAGTGAGTGAAGCTTACCACAATATATATTGTGGTAAGCTTCACTTAACATTTAGTGTTTATTTCATGTCAATCGGTTGATTAATAAAAAAGTTATGGCAATTTAAAGAATCACGTTGAACTTGCTGAACGTTTGTTGGCGCGGGTTAGCCATTTTAAAACATGCTGCCCAAAGTCACTTTTCTACGCGGGCGAAGTCGCGGGCACAGCTAGTATAAAATAAAATATAGAAGTAGTTTTTAGTTTTTTTATACAAGTAGTTTTGATAGGCATAACTTAATTATAATATGCTAATGCTTTATATTAGAACTTATTTAAAATATTTGTAAGCATTATAATAACAATAATATAATCAGAAAGTAAAACGTTCTAAATATCGTACAAGGAGACAGTAAACTATACTAAACATTGTAGGATTTTTGGAACAAGCTCCGAATCTTCTATGGATATTGCGCTTGTCTTTCTTTAAGAGGCGTCTGTTAAATGGTGATATTTGAAATGTAAATTCAAGAACGACTAAAATTTATTAAAGATTTGTGCTGATGACTTTGTGTAGCCATCGATAACTGGAGAAAATTTGATGATATAATTGATGTAGATGTACATGGCCGTTACAAGAGGTACCGAAGATTCATTGTAAATATACTCTTTGTCTTTAGGGAACAAGATGGCCATAGTCTGATATCGCGGTATGTTTAACAGTTATAAATACCAGAATCGGCATGTATCTTTGTATGTTTGTGCGCCGACAAAAATCACCGAGCAATAACTCGGGCCGCAATATTGTCTATTGACGGGTACAATAAGTGACGGTTACAATAAACGAACTGAACTGACTGACAAATTCAACGCATCTATATAAAAATACTTAAACCCTTTCAGCTAGCAAAATATCCCGCGTTGTTTCTTTATATTAATTCTAGATATTTTTTTTTATTATCATTATACAGAAAGAAGGAGTGCCGTTTCATTATGCATTTATAAGTGGACTAAAACACTATTTTTGTGTCACATGTATATTAATACAATGACTTCACAATCATTTTTGGAGTCTCATTTTTGTTGAAAAGTTGAAAGGTTGTAATCATATACGAGTACAAAAGTCAGTATCACAGGCATTTTTTTTTAAATCTATTGCAGATGTTTTATAATTTACGAGTACTTTACAAGACGTTAACGTACATCGTATCTCACTAACATACTTTAAACTAGTCTAATTTATTTATAAAAAATATTAAAATCAAATTAAAATTTTATGTTTTCTGTTAGTTTTAACGCAGTTAAACTATTTATCATTTTACCTTTTAGTATAGAACTTTTATAACTGAATTAAAATTGGTTTCACATATTAAGTTTTCTATAGTTTTCTATTCTATTATTACAATATGCATTAATTAAAGAATAAAAAGATGCTAATCAAAATACTCTTTCATTTAAATAACTGTAGCACTTATGAAGATTTGTTATATTTTATATATACTTAGATCAATAAAGAGGCTCTTGTAAGTTTATATAAGCATGGTGTGTACTATACAGTTTAACCTTTAGGAATTAATTTTCAAATAAAAAGTAGAAATTTATAGCAATCACTGTATTTTCATCAAATTGTTAGGATTTATATCTTATCGTTAACTACGATTGGCACTACTTCGACGGGTTCTGGAGCTTTGAGCGGATGGTTGGTCTCGATGATTTTGTATCCGTCAATACCCGCGGTGTACTTGGTGATGTAAATATCGCCGTCATCACCAACGTAAGAGACCTCTCCCTCAGTAACGAGTACATACTCTCCTTTCTTTGTGGGCACGAGGTGGCCCCGCTCCGACACCACAGTGCCTTCTCCTGTTACGAAACGCAGTGCGAACTGCCCAAAGGGATCGTGAACCTCTTCATGCTCCAGAGCGGGCATCCGGCGTCGAGCTATCACCTGAGCAATGATGTCTTCTACCTGTGCTTCCAGTGGTGCGCACAAAGCTACTGTAGCCAGAGCTGATACAAGAATAACCTGAAATTGATTTTTGACATTACATTATAGTTCAAGTATGATACTGAACTAAGTATATATAAAATAACTTAAAATAGTTACATTATTATTAACATATTAAATCCAAAATACAATGATAAAGAAGTGAACTTACCAACTTCATGATAATAATTTTCGGATATGTAGGTATATTACTCGTAAGACGGTGCACGATAGTCAAATGAACTATGCTGTTCGTACTTTTTGTATTCAATTTATATATTTTAGTTTTTAATTGCCCATAATGGGAATAGATTAGCAATTAGCAAATTTCTATGAACAGCCAAATATTTCACATTCTTTTAAATAAACCAATTAACTAAACGTTATAATATCAAATCTTTAAGTATCTGTCCAGAATAATGCTGTAATACATTTATGAAATTTAAGCTGTTACAAATAAAGAAGGTTGATTTTATTTGATTTACATACATTTTGTTCATGATTATGTAAAAATGATACAAAGATGTAAACAGTTCGTGACTAACTTGATTTCCTGAATTGAATGTATATGTGCACAATTTAATGTCATTCCTATTTATCTTAAGCCGTTACAAATACATGCAACAGTTGAAATTTAAAATGTGTTTGTAGTGATGTGAAAATAAAAACATTTCAATTCATAACCTAACTTTTCCTTTAGGTTTCTTGTAGAAAAGCGTCTTTTGAATCCTTATGACTGTTTAAAACAATATCTTCCATTTAAAAATTGACTTTTTTGACTATATTTTTCACTTCTATTTTATATGACAGAAATGTATAGATAATTCACTCCTATATGGATAGTTGTAAAGCTATGTCTATTTAATTTTTCACATAATATTTTGCTCGTAGATCCTTGTTGCGCTTCCTGTAGTCATTTATCATCGTTGATCAATAATTTAATTACGTGAAGTACTTAACCTTTGTTAACGTATAAACTATAAAGCATTTGATTCGATTATACATAATGGACTGTAACCATACCATGATCGTACATGAGATTATTCAACATTTATTTTATTATTATTATATTATATGGGCAATTAAAACTATATTTTCTGTTTCTATATAAACAGTACCAATATGTAAATTTTGTTATTTATAGGCAATCTTGTTTATAAAATAAATAAAATTTTAACTAAAGAAAATTATAGTTTAACTAAAGAAACGCAAAAATATATACACTAAGCACTTAAATTATCACGTCAGATTAAAAAACTTAAACACTAAGCTTATAAGAACTACAAAAAATTGCCAACTAAGTATATTTGGCCTTCTCGCTCTATAACTCTAAAATTATGTCAAAACAAGAAATACATTGCTATTACGTCATTCTCAATACATAATAACTCTTATTGCGATTGTAAACCAAATAAAATATGTGTTTGTTTACAAATTATTTATTACTAACCTTCTGAAAGCGAATAAAGCTTAAAAACATACAGTACTACAATGAATTCCTAAACAACAGCCTTGATCATATCGGTAATTGAAAAATAAACATTCCATACATTCAAATCGACCTTTATCAATCAATTTATTCAATACAATTATAATATACAGCGAGCCCAAAATATCGAAGTTAAACTATCAGGATAATCTTTTAACATAAAAGCACATTTCATTGACTGACGTCTAATTAAAAGAATCAAGAAAATATACCGAACTTCATAAATCTTTTAGTTTCATTAAAGGTACCTAAATTTTATGGTATTTTATGACGTACACAACTCTTTTAAAACCCTTCATGCTCAAAACCACAACCGATTATACAATTCCAATATGCTCCATCTAGAACCATTGCGTACCTACGCCCTATAGAATACCATTGCATTACCATTTCCTACTATTTACACATTGTTTTGTTATCTCTATCTATGTAAAATGTTATTGACGTACTAGTGAAAAGTACCTGTGCACTTTTCACAAGTTGTGTACAACTTCCTTTCTCATCGAGATAACGAGTACTATAGGAGATGATACTCTGAAAATTTGTGATTATTTTTTAAATACCCAGGTATATTTTTTAAGTTACTGATGACTTCCATAATTAATTAAGTCCCTACTTATTATTTATACTGTTTTAAAATTATCTTTACGTCACCCTAATTTTATGTGTTTGTACATCTTTTGATTAAATTACTCGAATACAACGGCTAGTAGAACTTATCAATAGGAAATCATATAAACGATTTCTTTAATCTCAGCCTCCGATCAATACAAGTATTGTTGATCGAAGCTCTTAGTACATATCTCGCACAGAATAGATGAGTTAATAAATTACGATGTCAAGAAGATCGGCACAGTCTCGCGCGAACATTTGCGCAATAGGCCGTATTAAATGTGTTCATTCTAATTAATATATATATATCATACGAAACTGAAAGTATACGATAAAAAAGATTCTCACATAAAACTAGATGATATAATCATGAGGTAAGTTTTACCATACATAAAAATTATTTCCTATGCATTATTATTTTAATTCATCAAATTTCATGTAGAATTGTTTAAAGAAATGGCTATATGAATCCTAATGATTAATGCAAACTATTTATTTTTAGGGATTCGTGTTATATTAATACTTTATGAGCTTTTAAATTTAATATTAATTCATTATATTTATTACTCATACCCCTTGCACTTTCACGTGTGTTTCTGCAGTAATGTTAAGTGTTTTCGATTCTGAAATAAATATAGCATAATGATAAGTATAATTTTTCAAGCTATGTTAAATAATACATAAATAAATAGGTAGTATATTATTGGTGAAAAGTGGTTGATTAAAATGAATTATTAAAAATTTAGTACCTATAAACAAACAATCAAAATCTTTCCTCCTCGTAATATAAGTGCAAATCGAAGTAATATCTTAGACGGAAGTAAGATAAGTTATTTCATACAATCAATTTCTTCCCATGCCCAAGGTAATCCTCTAATTAGCAATTCATGAGATATAAAAAACAAAATATTTTCAAAAGAATTAAAAAATTTCAAGAAATACTTTGTAGGTAGTGTTTGAATTATATTAATAAAATTGTTATTTTATTACCGAATCACTAAATACTGTCAATTTGACAAATAATATGCAAATTTTATTATTAAAATCGATGTAGATGACCAACAGCCAATATTTTTATCTCAATTTGTAGTTTAATTCTAGAAGGCAGTATTTAACTATGTATAATTTCGACATGTACTTGGATTCAATTTATAAAAATAGCAAAAGCAAAACAGTGATGTAATACATGTGACACGATCATATCTAAAATAAACTGTTCAGTATGAAGTGTGATATAGACATTTTAAAGGCTTACCTTTCGAACTCATAAAACATTTGTTCGCTAAAACCATTCCACACATAACATGATAACATCGTTGCATTGGCAGAACGTTATTTTGAAATGTATATCTTTGTATACTAAATTTATTTCCATTTAGTCCATCCAGTTTCAATTAGTCCGACAGCTTTTTTATAATTAAACTCGATAATCTCTTACGTCTGATTGTAGTTTTATAGTCCATCCTAAATCTGGAATGTTTAATGGAGCTCATGTTATTCTCATAAAAGTAAAAATTAATTTGATATGGTTCAAAGCTTGTGAATCGAACTTTGTATTTAGAATATCACGATCAAAAATTGCGGTGTTTTTATATGTATTTTAAAATTAGTTACAAAATGTTTTATATCGTTCTTCTCCTCGTCGATACTCCGTATCCGGCATTACGCTTAAATTTACTATTTAATATACCTTATAAGATTATGTATATATATTTTTTATATCTTAATAAAATTAAATATACATTGTAATGCCTCTTTCAGAATGAGTGCGTTGAAGATAACATTGATTCTCTGCATTATCGTGCATACAGTAACGCAAGCGAATGGAAAAGATAAATACACAGATGAAAATAGGCCTTATGAGTTTGGGTTTAGTATAGACGGTGAACAACATCGTCACGAGAAAAAAGGTTAAATATTTTACACTCCCTATTAAATTAATTTATAACATATTTATACAGAGCAAATCTCGGTTCAAAATATATCGTACACTACCTGTGTTAAAATCAATGAATTGAATAACTATTTATGCGTTTTATTTATATTCTAATTTAAAAATGATATCTAGCTTAATTTTCAAGAATTGAATCTTAATATGTAATTGAATCGCAAGCAACCGAGAGTCAGTATTATCATAAAGATAGAAATATGTTAAACCTTAAATAGGTATTAAAAAACTGTGAAATTGAGATTTTTTTTATCACACCGCCAGAAACCTTTGTAAGATATAGCTTGTCTAAATTGTTTTTAAGTTTGTTTGTAGTAAGGCAGTGATTTAAACGCAAATCAATACAAAATATGCATGCTATTAAAGAAAAATTCAAATGATAAGTACAAATTTTAAAATTCCAATATTGACAAAGTCACGTCATGATTCAAATGTGTAATCTGTAAATAAATAAAGTATTACTAATTACGTAATACCGGAATCCGGATAGTTTTTTTACAATGCTGTGGTTGTCTATAAAATGTTAAAATTTGACATGTATTTTTATTAAAATAATCTTATTTTTATATTTCAGATGAAAATGGAATAATCATGGGTGAATTTGGTTTTATCACTGCTGATGGGGTTTATCACGTCACGGTTTACGCAACTGATGAACAAGGACGCTTTAAGATATTGTCTATGAAGAATATTCGAGTGAAACCCTGTAAGTTACTATTAATTATTATAAATCTTTCTATCTGTACATTATAAGATGATTTTATCGGTAGTCATTTATCTCATTTCAGATCCATCCGCGGCTACACAGAATTCTAGAACAGGCCATTCACTTGCTCTTCCAAGCCCTGCAAAGAGTTCATCATCGCCGTCGATTTCACCAACACCTTCAGTGCTTCATGATAAGCAATCTGAATTAGCGCATATCCAAGCCAATAATAATGATAATACGAAAGCACTACATTCACAACTTCCACCAAGACAACCTGCATCGCCCGTAAAGTCTTGTTCTCATTGTAGTTTACCTACAACTACCACAATTGCTCCGCCACAAGTATCTAATCTGCAACCAAATCGAGGTAATGAAAAACTGCCTAATTCTTATGACAAAAATCAAAATGCATACAATAACAACCGAAATTATCCGGACAATCAAAGCTACTACAATCAAGGTAGTCCCACTGCTCCTGCCGCAGGCAGTATACCTTCATTCATAGGATTTAATAATGATCAAAGTGTTTCACAACCAGGAATATCGAGTCCTTCTGAGTTCGAAAACTACGATAGAGGTAACACATACCAAAGCAATCAAGCTAATGTGCATAGCAATCCAAGCAATGTCTACAATAATGAAAGTAACCAACAAAGCTATGGACCTGAGATTTTTGCTAACAATGAGCCTCATATGGAAAATACCAATACAAACGTATCACCAAACTATAATACTGAAGTAAATCCAATTACATACACAAAAAATAGCCAACAATCGATTAACAACGCATTCGTTAGCAATCCAAATCTAAATTCTGAATATCCAGGCTCTGTTCAATCTGATTCAGATAAAAATTCTGGATTGCAACAAAGTTTTTCAGATGAATCACAAGGCAACGTTAACGGAGGAAGTGTTGATAGCGATAATTTATCTAACGCCCAAGGAAATCGTAGCCCCAAAAAGTATGAGCCCTCTTCGGAAACAGTCAGACCGTACAATAATTACGTAGATACGGCTAGTAAAAATACATTTGGATCCCCTGAATTATCCAATACAGCACCAATCAAGCCTACGCTTATATCAGCTCAAATGCAAATTGTTGACAAAAATACCGATATTTATCACAAAAATCCAGGTGAACGTGACGGTTTGCCGGAGGGTGTTACTAAGGATTATATGGAGCGTGTCTTATATGTATTCAATTACACAGTAGGATTCCATGGTCACTACGAAAAAGGTTTTGAGAATGGGGCAAAACAGGGTTATTATTATGTAACAGGCAGAAATGGAGTAAGAACGCGAGTAGACTATGAAGCTGATGAAAAAGGGTTCCGTCCTAAGATTAGTCAAGAGGTACTTGATGTTTTATCTGATGAAGTACCAAAACCCGAAACAGAAAAAGAGCAAAAGTATGGTCTTAAAAGTTATGAATTTAAGTGGCTTTATTTTCCTGTTGAAACGAAACACCTTCAAAAATAAAGTGAAGTGATCAGGACACATTGAAGATAATACATATTGAAGATAAAATTATTCCAGTTATATAACATAAAAGACTGAAATTTACGAAAAAATAATAAGAAAATGTTAGAGATATGGTGTCGAAAGTTGTTATTTTAAAAACGTTAACTGTTTTATTATTCTTCAGTGCTTTAAGGGCGTCTTGTAATTTGCTTGATATAATAATATTAATTATGTTACAGTTGTGAACGATCACTGCCATCATCTGCCATTAATCTAATGGTTTTTACCAGAATCTAGATCATAATATTAAGCACATTTATGAATAGTTCAGATAATAAATAAACTATTATGTACACACAAAATATACATACATTTTTATATTTATTCTTTTGCATCCCTTATAAGCATTATGTTAATTGGCATAGTGCGCGCTTAGAATTATATCACAAACGTATTTAAATATAATAACAATTTTGTTATAGACTCCATTCAGTGTTTCTTGAATCGGTAAACGGTATAAAAAGTAATTTTCAGTGATTAAAATACTGCGAGCTGTGTGGAATAAACACCAATGAAGATGGACTCACAATTAGGTACATAATTCACAAACTATTATTAAAGTGAGATAACTGCCATCTAAGAGTTTCAAATGAAGCTTTAAAGAATATGTTAATCTTTTTTGGATGGAACAACATGAACAAGTTGCTATTCAATGAAGTAATGTAATTCACTTATTTGCCAATAGATGGCGTGGGTTACAGTTCTTAAATATTCTAAAATCATATTAATGTAATTTTAAAATTTAAAAACTTAATTAATTTCATAAACATCAAGCAATAAAGACCTTACACAGTAATATTACCAAAAATTCTTGAAGAGAAGCATTAAAGGATAAACTAGAATATAAATAACGCTCATAAATCTGTATCTTTATTCCAAGAACAAAGCTTTTAAGTTTTGCCGTTAATTGGTCCCGCAGAGACTAATAAAAGGAACCTTAATGTGTTATATGGTTAAAATTAGGATAAAATGGTTTTATCCTTAACAATTATGATATATTCTCTAGATATTCCCTAGTCCCTAATATGTATATTTTAGTATATGTATTTATTATTTTATTCGCTTGTTCGTGAATTAAAAAAAAGCAAAGTGAAAAGGGGGCTAGCTTAAATACCTACATATTCAATTTAGGGCAAATATTTGCTACTCGACTTTGCTTAACTTCACTGGTGATCGTAGCACAAAACTAAAAAAAGATAAAATCGTTGATACATATTATTATGCTTCGAGTAATAGGCAATATTTTTCTTTACCATATTTCTATAACGCAAAATAAACATTGTTCTTTTTATTGTAATGTGATCATTGTCATAGGTTTTTGTTAATATGAGAAAATAAAAATAATCCTCCTTATTATTCTGATTAATTAGTTGGGAAGCCAGTCATGCAATCTTTGTGTTCCTTTGGTTTAACGTCACAAGTCAGAGGTAGGTGAAACAAACTGTCCACCACTAAAAATAAAAATAAAACTAGCCCAGATGTTACTCTATATTCAATGGCAACTAAGCGAAAAAGTTGACCTTCGAGTTGTGGGTCAACCGTAAACATTTCATGACCTGATCGCAACAATTCAATAATAAAGGCAGTGTAGCAGATTGCATAATTGTGAGATAGTGAATGAGATAGTAGGTATTCTGGTGTACTATTACCGCGTGGTTTTGGCGGGAAACCAGACGCAGTTTCAACAGAACCGGCGCGTGCGCAACACGCGTTCCTCCTCCTCCAAGCCCGATGCGATCGCGAACGCGACGTTTTGTCTCTTAATCTTTTTGTTCTAACAATTTGTTTAAATGGAAGTATTGAGGACACACCTCATTTGCCATTGTTGCGATTCTCTTTAACATGCTGTGAATATTCTTTGTTAGCTTACAAAAGCGGTGTTAGTTCTACTTTCGTAAAATTCAAATTCAAGCAGTACCTGTGCATTTAAAAAGAGATAACGTTCCATTTTCTAGTGAAAATTGACACGATTAGAGTAATCGGGACAATAAAGAAGCAGGTATTTATTGATAATATAATTAAACATATAACTAACACAACCCTATATCGTTATTAACGATTCAAAATCACATTTGTCGTAATGAAAAAAAAATAACAGGATAATATGAAAACATCTTAAAACATATAAAAGGTTTCCTACCTTTTATAAAACGATAATTAAAAACGTCGTCCATTAATTTAATATGGGTTATATTATATCAAAAAAATACAGTCCATGATTTACCGTCATATAATTTTTTTACCAATTTTTTTGCGCCAATATTTTGTATGAATCAGTTTGTTTCGATACACTTGACTAAGTCACATGCTACAATCGCACCTAATAAGGCCTAAATAAAAATTTGACACCCACACCTTATCAAGATAGACCCTGTCTGTCAATGTTAAAAATGGATCTGTGATTAGCGCATGTTATGTCACTCTACTGAAATGCGAAGGCTTTATTTGCGGGACTTTGAAGTGACCTTACACGAGTGATTACAGTAGTCGTGCTATAATGGGACAGAAATTAATCATACGTAAAATAAGGAAGGACAAATCCAATATAATGTGCCTTAAATCATATACAAAAGTTCATGTCATTCATAATGTATAATTTTTGAACTTACTAATAATAATTAAAAGCAAGAAAAATTTTTTATCTTCAGTTTTTAAGTACAGTCCGTTACAAAAGTACTTATATTAATACAAGACATAACACATTATCAAATATCTAATAACAACAATATTTCATTGGTTTAATTGGTGCTCTATTTATTTTGAAAATAACTGTTGAAATAATTATTTTGTACTCTTATAACGCAATAAGAACAGAGATTTTTTATTTTACGACGCCTTTAATGACCATACATTAAAAACGTTGAAAATACACAAGTCAATTTTTTTTACTAAAACCGACATCATCTTACCGATATTTCGGTTTTGTTGTTATCGGTGTTTCTATTACAAACACACACATGTACTAAAAATCCAAATAAAGCTACTTAATTACTATAATAACTATGACTATTAATAGTCCTTTAATATAAAATCTTCTATAGAACAATTCGTGTTTATTCAGTTAGATAATAATCGATATAGCATTATGTTGACGCACGATCAGACGTTCTGCTTGAACGCAATAGTTGAGAAAAAAGTAATGAGTTAATTACCCATTTCAAAGACGATCAGAACCTTGTCTCGGCATCTTTGTACAAATAGTCTCTGCATATTCTATAAAATCTAAAAATCTTATATTTGATGTTTATTATAGATATGCATTTGATAAGAATATGTGCTCTTTGTAGTTTTATAAATATAGCTAATTAAGTAAGATTCGAGATTTTTGTCTTACATAATTATTTTGTACAGGTAGACTATTTCTTACCAAATCAAAATATTTTTGTCTCCAGCATTCCCAATATTTAAATCTTTAAAATTTTTAAGTTCAAAAATCAGTATTAAGTGAAAACTTTCCTTCGAAGAACTTAACTCTGTAGCACAAACAACAATGTGTAACAGTAATAAAAAATCTGCCGCTGTTACGTTCGGAAGTTCCTTAATTGAATGATTACCCATTATTTAACTCAAGGCATAATATAAGGAAACAGTCTTATTCTAACCGCTATTATTAGTTAGTATAGGAAACAATACCAATTTCGTATGGCACGCTCAATTACATGGTTGTTGAATGTTAAAGCACATACAAATATTATGTACGACATGTACCTACAAGGACTTTTCTTTCAATGTCACGCTGAAATAATGTAAAAATATCCGTAGAATTCCTTATGCATGACGCCTGATTGAAGAAAAGAATTTTTAAAGTACAGCATTTATTTTTGTAACGTTTTTAAAATCAAACTTAAATGATTATTTGCTCAAACTTTTTATGTAGTCGTTAGATTATTTTGATTTATTCATTAAAATAATTTCCTTTTATTACGAATTATCCTTTAATATGCATACTTAAAATTGCCGTTTAAGGAATTAACTACAAAATGCCAAATAAGAGTTATCAGATCTTTGAACTTATTCACATTTCAGATGTCAATGAACACATTATTTCAAATAAGGCGAAACGAGATCTTTAAATATTCGTAGTAACAGTATATCGCCCACTTTACACCCATGAAAATCTAGTTTAATTTTCTTATTTGGAAAATTTACGTAAAATGTAGATATCTTTATAATGTTTTTGTAGAAATAACGGTAAATGATGAGACGAGGACTACTAATTCAATAAAAACATATTTTTTTATCATACTGGAGATATAAAGATTCTTATCTACCTTAAGAGCCTTTTCCTTCGCAAAAAAACACCTTGACAAAGATTTATAAAATACGTATTTTTTAAAAGTTAAAGTGTCTTAATTAAATACACATAATATAAGAACCTCATCTAATGGTTTAGTATATAAAAGTTTAATACAAAAGCATAATGCTTGTAAGTCGTGGTGGTATACATGAAAACCACAGCTCTTGCTATCACTATTGCCTATTGAATTACTCATCCGCGTTTCTTAACGTCATAAAATGTAGCAAAACATGATATTACTCAAGCAATACTCACTGACGAAATAATCTAGACGATTATTTATACGGTACAGAACCTGCTACAGACAATTTTTGGGTAACTAGTATTAATTTATATCACTATCATTGCGAAAATGTATAGTTTCAAGCTAAACAGACACGCATGCTTTGAAGTATTAGCAAATATTGCAATCTTAAGAGATTTATGGAAGGCTGAAGTTTATACGCAACGTTCAATTTAAGCTTGAAAAATATATTCTCTTCCTTATATCTCTAATCCTTTTATTATTTAACAGATCTATGCATAAGTGAAATAATCAACAAATTAAAAGAAACTAAATGTTACTTAAAAGCAATAAACAAATGGCCCTAAATTTCGTGTGTAGCACAAAATTATATATATTGCATAACAGCTGTTCTCATCACATATTGTAATGAATAAGAATATATAATATGAGAACATGCTAAATCAAGAGAAACCCGGGCTTTCCTCTATTGTCTTTAGCCGTTCTGATTTACACAACATACATTTTTATATGTATCACTACATAGCATAAAAAAAGTCTCTTTTACTTCTCTGGCCCTATGTATGCTCGAAAACTACGCGACGAATCTTGATGATCTTTGATAAATAGAGAATCGGTATATATGGAAGTATAATAGGTACATGCCCCATATATGCGTGCGAAGCCGGGGTAGGTGATTAGTATATGTATAATAAAGTAACCATGAGTTTTATTTACTCTCATTAATATCTCTAATCACTATGAAAATTATATTTAACAAATCGTTAATAATAAACTTGTAACCTTATATGAATAAACAAAAGACCCGCTGTCTTTAGTAGTATTAGTATAGATAAAAAATAAAATTTAAATACACACATATAAAATTTGTAAAATTTTCCAAAAATAGGGCTTATACGGGATAAAGCTCAAAGATATTCAATTTAAAAATTATATTAATACAATCTTATATGTAGTTGAATTAATTATTTATCCAGGTTAGTTATGATTCCGTTTACCGTCATTATAATATTACATACTCGTATTACGTATTAAAGCCCGATTTGTATGCATGGGATGTTCCCCTTTTCACTATCATTTCAATGATTGATCATATTTAACGCTTTCTAATATAATCATTGATACCGATTGACATAACAAATTATATAATGTATTTTCTTATGAACCTTTGTTAGTAACTAACGTATATCAAAGATAAACTGTTACAATTTTCTACATAACTTAGAAACAGACCGACTTTAAATATATGAAAAAGAGATCAAAGCTTGTCTTGAAATATTAGCTTTAAAATTACGACTCAATAATGAAATAAGTTAAACATGTATTTCCCAGCAATGTGTCATACTAATCTGTATAGGAAAACAAATGGGTATCTATTTGTGTCACTGCTTTAAACAACCGTGGCATGACATCGATTGTCATTTGTTACCTACATTCTCAATGTCACGAATGTTTCATGTCATGATGAAGTGCATTCATCAAGAACACATGACTAAAATGCCTATAACACAAATGCTGCCTTTGTTTTGGAATATTTATTTTAATAGATTTATACCCAAGAAAATGTGTCATAAAAAATATATAAAATTCAGACAGAATTAATATGTACAAATGCTAAAAGAACTTTTACCTACTACACCAAATAACATAAACTTAACTTATAATCAGTACACAAACCAATTAAAATTATCTTTTATAAGACCGTTAAAAATGTATACTTACTTTATGTTTAAATCGCAAATAATTCTCTTGGTTTCTAACCTTGCACTATTTTTCTTATATTGTAGTTTTTTTACTTAAAAATAATTAATTATATTGTAAATTATAAGAAAAGAAACAAACTTTAAAAGAATGTCAACGCACTAATCTGGTAGAGTTGAAATTGCAAATAAATTTTACGACAATATTCCATTTTTGAAATGGCGTTTTTTTTCCAAAGAGAAAATATTCGGCCAGTATAGCTTTTTTTGTTAACGGACTGTATTTATAATTATAAATACAGTTAATTAGGACAACAAACGTTTAATATTCAACCCGTTGAAAAAGTCTCAAATTAATAACGTAACTTTAAAATGAAGGTTTTATTTGAACAATTTAGGCATTTATACACAACATTCGGAAAAACGTGTATTTTATTTTTTTAATACAGTAAATGTCGATAGTGATGATCGACATAATATTTTGTAGTTGTCAAATATTTAAATCGATTTTTTTTTACTTACCTTGCGAAGCTGTGGCAGCCTGCTAGTTATGCATTATATACGTAGTTACAATCATATTTAATTAATGCTTAACTTATTCTTACTTTTTCAGGTTTCAAGATATCCAGTGCAGTTGTGATGAACAATGTATTATCAAGCGCTATTAATTCTGGTAAGTAAACTTACAATACGTATATGACTGGAAATTTATGCATGTTACATTTAATATGCTAGTTTCAATATTGATTTAGAAGAACTGACCAGCAAGCCACTAGGTAGTATAGAATAGGTAGTATAGGCAGTATAGAATCAAAATCAATATTCATAAATTTTAATTTTACTTCTCTGAGCAATGAAGCAAAGAATAGTAAAATTACTATTAATCAATTTTTGCGATGAAGGTTTTTAGTTCGTTAACATTGAGTAAAAAATAAAAGGATATGAAGTTTGCTTTTACGTATTTTACTTTCGGCCTGAGTATCTTATTAATACTAGCTGAAGCGGTAAGGAAATATACATGTATCTACTTAGTAAATGTAGGCTCTATTATATGAAAATTTAAAATATATAAAGCGACTAACATACTCCAATAATATATTGTCAAAGTCGGAGAGCACATGTCGCTTACATTGTTCTCATTTCTATTGGAATGAATTTTAAACTTGAAATTATACTGATACCTTCGGTCTCAATCATCAAAAAATCACTAACATCTTATTATCTCTGTATTTTTTTTTATCGTAAAAATATATCTCTTTCAGCGGTACAACAAAGATGTTATTTGCGTTATTGAAAAGGTATTTTCTTTTTTTCATACTAATAATAAAAGAAAGCTGAGGAACCATTTTTATTTGAACTTATTACCATAGTTAACGTAATAATTACTTGCATGGTATTATGCTATGGTAAGGTACTATTTATCGTTACGCGTGTACAAATTAAAGACCGTTGTAACGAATTTGTATGCAAATAATAGCTTGAATGCATAATAATAAAATATTCGAATGGTATCTCATGAATACGGCAAAACTTTACGCAATAATAAAAAGTTTGGTAAAGTTTTACTGTTATTTAAAGAAGTGTTTCTATGAATTTAATTTCATATTATAATTAATAACAAGCGTAAAAGTTTCAGTTTACGGCAAAATGAATTCATATTAGATCGTATTTTAAATAATATCTGAGCACATTTTATCTTTCTTTAAATTATAATACTTCTTCTAGGGTTATCCAATATGCAAAACAACGGAAACTCGCGTAAATGAAAACCTTCCATCTCATGAGCCCTATGTGCCAAACGTTCAACAAGCAAAATTTTATAACTGCTCCTCGCAACAATGCTATCCTGTTCAAATTTTTTCAATAACACAGGTTTCTGCACCTAATCAACACATAAATTATTGTTATTTGCAATTAAAAGAATACACGTGTCAAAAATTAAATTTCCAAAGCTATAAAGGCATCGATAAATTATTATTTTTAGAAAACAATTTGCCAAACAAACAATTCTATTTCACCGATTGTTTGCTGTACTCTGACGGAGCACGTGTCTGCCATCGAAAAGATGAGGCCGATTCCTACACGAAATTAATTGACACCGGAAACATAGTACGTCCAAAAGAACCAAATGTGCTCTCTCAAGATGAATTTATTTGCGAGCAGACAGAAGACAGAAGAGTTACTTGCGATTTTAATCAATATGTGTCCTATAATAATGAACTGAAATTAAAATATTCCTTTAAAACGGATAAAAAAATACTTTTAAAGGCGGGAACATTTTTATATACACTTGATTATACTTGTCTAAACGACTGGTGTGGTTACACCGGTGGAGCTTCAGAGACTCGTAGAATGGAGTCCTATGACCCCCCTGGAGGTAGAGTATATCGCTGCTATTACGCAAAGAGACAACAGGTTTGCAAGGAATTGTATGGCAGAATGAGGTCAGTTTACAATGAACGCGATTGGTTAAGTTCTTGAGACAGATGCAAGGTACAAATATTTTTAACTTGAGCGATATCGATTAATTAATTATTATTCTGCAATGTCAAAATGTCACTTAAAATTTTTTTCTCGTCTCGTTTTTACTTCAAAAACTTTTAGATATTATCTGTGTTTTATTCGTTAAATTAAACGAGGTAATAATCATAACTAGGTTAAGCAGTAGTCGATATATATAATGATATGATAATTTGCTATTGTTTTATTTATTTATCAAATGGAGGTTCATCAAAACAATGACAGGTTGTATTGTTCCGACTACGGCTAGTCCGACTCATTATTGTTACATTACTCTTGACGTATTAAGTAAGTGCATTGTTAAGTTTACATTACAGCATTCTTGTTACAAATTCGGTGACATGTTTACCAATTTGTGGATTTAGATCAAACTTTGTCAGGTTATCCCAAAGTTCATAGACATGTTATTCCGTCGACATCGTCGCTACAATTACATCTTAAAAAATGTATTATTTAGAAGAAGATATTTTGAGTTAAACGTGAAGCTAGAATCAATATCGTTAAGTACTCATAATTCAATAAATGTTATGATGTAATCGTGAGTGTCCATAGCGATTATTATTGAGATCACCGAGTTACTTTCGATCGCTTTACAGTGAAAGTGGACGAAGTTTCAAGCACTCGGTTACCTACATACACGAGTCGTTGTAATTATTATGCAATTGTTATATCAATTACGAACGATAATAAAATACTTACACTTATTGTTTGCCGCTTCCTTACTTGTATTGCTGTTGTATGGATTTAATGTTACGTATAGTACAGTCGACGACCAAAGTAAACATATTTTCGTACAAAACATTCTAATACTACTTTATATCATGTTTTGGCGTACTGTTCTGTGTATTTTAAAGTTAAAACATTTGTAATGATTGTTATTTTGTCCTATGCCACGATACTTATTTATATACATTTTAAAATTACTTTCAATTTTGAATGTTTTAACTAACATACTTTTGTACTATACTGTACAAATATACAATATATTGTGTCACTTGTCTTTTTCATATGTATAAACTAGCTATGTCTAAGTAAACAAAATATCCAATTAAATGTTTGTGTCAGGTCCAAGTTAATTAGTAAAGCAGAAAAGATAAATATTTCGTTACTTAACGATTTAAATACTACCGATTATATTCAATCGACTTGAAAAAAAATCAGTAGGCTCCTTAATAGATACAGATGACTTCTTCGCTTATAACCCGATTTGATGATTACTTTTTTTGGTTAAACGAAATCATAAGATGCTTCAAAAATTTCCAAGTATAAATAACTAGTAACGACAAAAATCTGCTCCTTATCTCGATACGAGAATTTCGTTGAAAAGATATAATTTTTTGATTACCCTCTTGCAATAGCTAGTGATTACGAACCAGCACGTTACTTAATTTAATGGAAGCGTAGCGACTATGCGCAATACATGTCAGCAACGATATAAAAACCGATTGATTTTAGGCAATATCCTCTATTGAAACTGAATCTGCTCGGTGAATCAAATGATGCACAACGATTCTAGCTTGTACATTTAAATGCCTAAAGGTTTTGCTTTTACATTTAATATTCACATATTAAAAATGTTATATTGTTATGTGAGAGATGTCAAAAAAACTGAAAAGCACTAACTACTTACATAATAGTCACAGGGCAGCTATTGATGAATTTTTAAAAATTTTATGTTTTTATACAGGATTCGATAACGCTTACTTTGAAAAAGAGCCCCGGACTATACTCGTATACTTATGTCAAATTTATATTTGCTTTTCGACTACAAAAGTATGTAAACGCATTACGAACTACAAATACACTTATTTCTACCATATATTGTTGTTTGATTTGGTGTTGCCTGTATTTTGAAAATTACAAAGTATTTGATTTATAATTGTGTTAATAAACGATTTTAACGGACTACTAGACTGTATAAATTATTTAATGTTACAAAAAATTATATTTGAAGCTTAAATTATTCGGGCATTCAAGAAACATTTCCCACACGTTGGTAAAAATAAAATGCTACACATAAATGCAATAAGCGTACAATGTCGTATAATTTTAAGGTTTTTGAACGTTAACCTAATATTCGCGGCTCTCACAGAATTCAACGGGCATTTTTCGCTACAGCGTATTGCAATTGAGGCTAAAAATCTTGATAATAGTATCAGAAGTATGTAGCAGGCCAGTTTACAAGTCCACTGTAAGACAATATAGAGCAACTTATCAAGCCTCTAACCAACAGCTTGCGTAACGCACGACCGCATTACATTGAGGGCTCAACCTTTCAATTTTAAGATATTATCTTGCTAAAAATATTTTACTTTTATATTGTTAAAATGGAATAAAAAATAAGTAGCTAAAATCGGAATTAATTCATTGTATGAATATCTTTGATTTATCTTGGTTTGTAAACCAAAAAGTAACATTTAAATTTAATTGCATAATTTATCTTTGTTTTATTCCTAAGTATCTTTTTAAATACTTTTATATAAAGTATAAAACTATCTTGAAAACTGATAATAATTGTATAATAGTTTGTTTGTTAAATACCTTTTATTTGGAGCCACTCGCTATCGTGAAAATTTTCATTAGCATTCAGGACCAATAGTTTGAAAATTGACAATTGATGATTGGTTGATTATAAATAATGGGGTAAATATAACACGTAAGTAGCA
Organism: Eurema mandarina; assembly: GCA_018238005.1. Lineage (NCBI taxonomy): Eukaryota > Metazoa > Arthropoda > Insecta > Lepidoptera > Pieridae > Eurema > Eurema mandarina. Next base: position 18,507 of record DWAJ01000092.1, on the reverse strand, counting down.
ACCCTACCGGCTAGACTTGTTACTCGCAAGTTTCTGACTATCTCACGCTGACCATTAGGATACACCCACTAATTTTATAATAAACTCGAATCTATGGTATTTATTGCTGACCTGCTTACAAAATCATAGATTTATGTAATACCACTTGATTGAACAATCCTTGATATATAGACTAATCGTCTATATATCAAGGATTGTTCAATCAATATAAGAGTGTACAGTAGGTACAATACTCTTTCAAATGAATGCTTGCAAAATTATAAAATGGCCAAACTTTTGTTACTACCTTAATTACTGTTCAAATAAATATAATAAAGCATGCATTTTCTTTTTCATACATACATACATAACAAAATACAATTATTGCAATAATAAAGTAAATAGCTTCAGGTCTGCACGTTATTTTTATTACACAAAAATAAAGTAAGGTTTATAATAATTATAGAATGGTTAGTTTTCCGTATCTTTAGATAAGTATTTATAGAATAAAGTAGTAAAAACAAACAAAAAATCACGATCCAAGAAATTCCTTTAAAGTCCCAATCGTTTATTGTTCCATGCCCTAGTATCAAGCACTCGACATCTCAACGAAATCCAAATACATAAATGACCCTACGTGTAGTAACTTTACAAGCAGACTATCTAGAATCGTTCTCACCCTACATTCCTGCTTATGTTGCATATTTATTATTTAAGCACTTCTATGCATTTTACCTTAAACACGGCTTAGCATATAGAAGTATGTATGCATTATCTTACAGAACTTTACTATTCATGGCGACCGTACGTAAATACTTGATTATCATTCTGTTCGTGGCCAGTGTTAGTAATCAGAGCATTATATTTAATTTGCAATTTATATAGCATACCTATGATTACATGCAAATAAATATATCAGTAGCTTACGTTATATTTTGATGCAAATGTGTTTTTTATGCAGAGTTATACTTGTCATACCTAACGCTCAGAATAGCATTTCATGCTGTGCTATGCGCTAAGTTACGAACGCTTACAATATTTAGTATGATGAAAAACAAAATTGAGGATAGCCAATACTTTACCCTACTAATATACCCTAATAAAAATAGAGAAAAATAAACTTTTATTTTTACTCGCGTCTTATTATATAAACAATTTAGATAGGTATTATTTAAAGTTACATTGTCATTTTGTGATTAAATACAGAGACTTCGTTGATTGTGAATCTACGAATCATGAGTCATATATAATTATCATATTTTTTAAGGAATTTGGATAAAAACAGAGAATACTTAATAAGACTAATTACATTGTTTTTACAATGGGAAAAAATACCAACTTGTTATTACAGGTTTTGTAGATATTTAGAATTAGAATTCACATACTTTGCATGTCTCATTTTATTATTAAGATATTATTATTTAGGATGTTAAAAAACATGTGAAATAATTTAACATTACAATAGTCTTTTAGATTTAGTTATTGGCCTCGAAATTAAATTCTCATGAAAGAATATATAATTAAATTCAACCATATCTCACAAACGAAGCAGCACAAATTCTTTACAAAATTTAAAAGATAATACTTAGATAACCTCTAATAATTTTTATTTTATTTAATAAAAACGTTTACCTTGCAGTACATGAGTGCGATAGGGTTACAACAATAGATTGTTATAGCGAGGTCTTTGCCAAAATTACCCACGTTCATTCACCAAACATACAAGTGAGTTGTAATTAAGATGCGCCCACAGTCTGACAGACAGTTGCTAGATTAATCAGATACACCTACAGCGAAAGATTCCTGGTACCTGACTTTTATTACACTCGATAACATTTAAGTCTGGTGTTTTTTGTTAAGTTTTCTTTGTAAGTAATTCAATAGCCGGTAACACTCATATCATGGTATCTAAGTAAATTTTGTACGGTTATTTCTTGAAGGAGCTGCATTTTGTTATTAAATTGTTACCTTATTATGAAAAAAGTGCATTGTTTCATTTGTTAAATATTTTTTATCGATCTCTGGTATAAAAATATAGTTAAACGGGACTTGTATAAAGCGTACTTAGGTATTAAAATAGTATTATTTCTTTGTGTAAAAAATAAATTCATAGATGTTGTTCTTAGTTATAATTTTCATCATCATACAGCAATAATTTGCACGTTTCTAGGGAATCCTTTTTATGTTTCCAGGTTGAATATATTTAATAAATTATTCATCAACAATTATACAAATATTCATGCATCGTTGAGATAACAAATGAAACAGATTGCCCACTTATATATCAATTACGTTATTACGTACCATTTTTAATATTATTGATAAATATGGATACTTGACACCATATGACATCACGGCATCTGTTATTAAAATAAATATAATGATCGTTTTTTCTATCACAGCTTCATTGATATGGTACGTTTTATTTTTTTTAATACAAACATTTAATGAATTACCTACTAACACAAAATTAGGGACTAATTTAAAGCAGTCTGAACCTCGTACACTCTTATTTGAATAAGCTACAAAACACACTAACTATTAATCAAGTTTATCTTTAACATAGTATTATCGCACGAACAAAAATTTGAGTGGTTTTGTTCGACCTAACAATACTTGACAAAAACCTCATTCAGTAAATTTATCGAACTGTACCATCCAAGGTTTTTGTGTGAATAACTGGCCAAAATAACAAAGTAAAATGTTTGAATGAATTATTTATTTAAGCAGATATTTTTTATATAAAGAATTATTATTTTATTTTTATTAAACCAAACAAAGATGAGTACAGTAAGTAGATTGCTTGGTACACAGCCTCCAAGAAGGAATTTTTTTTAGTATAATTGCTTCATTTAAAAGAAAAAATATAACAACTGTTCTATGCCTACCTGTAGTAAACATTATATTATACAAATATGTGTGAATACATAATGCCGTATTCGTGTCAATAACTGATGAGCCGAAGGCGTTGGCTAGATTGATTTCTATCGCCAAAAACAACCTACATGCTAGTTGCTAATATCCTTACTCTAAGCGGGTCACGACTTCATTTACGTAAAGCGACGAAACGTTTCGACCTCATAACGCGGGTTCGCGTCCGCGTAGGTGAAAGCGATCGCAACGTGGTCCTTCGTAATATCCTTACTTGGATAGTAAGGTGACTTACCTCGGGATGCGATTTCACATAGCTTAAATAATCGTCTGTTAAACACCTCCATTAGTCAAATCCTGTTCTCGTAAATAAGGAAAGTTGTAGGACTGAATGCATCACAGACGACTTGTGACGACTCGAGACAGGTAACACCCGCATTTAGAAACTTAATTAAGCTTATAACATAGCTATTGGTACCTATAAATACCTACAAAATTTATGGACTTCATATATTTTCCTTTTACATTTTAACTTGCACCTATGAAAGATTTTATGAATGGAAAGCTTAAATTTTACATCGAACTCAAAATAATAGATATTATATATTTTAGCACAGATTTGGTGACGCTAACACTTTGACAAAGTGTTCGGAGAAAATATTTACAAGACAAACAAAGCAAACTCTCCTCCTCCTCTTACATTGTATCCGATTTCAATTCATAAAACAATTATTCACTACAAATTAGCTTATCAATACAGTTCGTTATTCAATTAGAAAGTGCATTTCGGCACATGCCAAAGCGTGTGTTGTGCAAAAGCATTGTGTAACGATACATCAGGTGTTTGCTTATTTGATTTCCGATCGAACACATTGAATTTATTACCGGACATACCTTAACGTGTTTTCTCGTGTGATCTTATACGAAGCCTGAATATTAATAACATTTAAACATTTCGCTACGTCGTATCGATCTCGCTCTAACTTTTGACCTCAAATTTATAAGCGAATGGTGTACCTATGTAAGTAAAAACCTGGTTCAGCTAAACGATTGGGAATAAATTATACGGAATAAATTTTGTTTTAAATGCAACCTATTAGTTTTTGTGCAGTAAATCTTATATGTTACGAAATGGTAACACGTGCAAGTAATTAAATATAAATTGATTTGATTGATATGTTTATAATATTACTACATTTTTTTTAATAACATTGATTACATCCTATCATATATATACGTAACTCAAAGTGAATTAGTTATTTAACTTTAAATTACCTAATTTGATGCAAGCGTTTTATAGTTTATATTATAATAATACATAACCTTGGATAGGTTGATAAGATGTCTATCGCAGTTTCTCAAAATACAATTTCGTGAAGTAACGAACATCTTTATGATGTACGCCACGATATGAGTGAGTAATGAGTTCGTTCCGCGCTCACGAGCCACTTCCCCGGAAACAACGAAAGTGATGCCCGATATAAATTACAATACCCGAAGATTCTCACGCGACAAACGCCGCGAGAACGCGTCGCCTGACGTAATCGCATGTCGACGCAACGAGTAACCTTGCAGAAACTCCAACATGCGATTATCACTACTTAAAATACAAATTTACGAATAAAAATTAGGTAATGAGTGATTACTGGTTAGCTATGACACATTAATTTAATTGCCTTTTGCACGAGACTTTTTTGTCAATGGTTAGAGAAGCCTCTAACCATTGATTGATGTAAAGTATAAACCAAAATTATATTTTGGTTACCCCTTATTTATTTAAAGGGGACAGGTAAACGAAAGTTAAGTTCCCATCAACAGACATCAAATTTGTAAAAAAGGTGATGTTTTCCAAATATGCTCTCATGTCATATCTATAGTGCTTAGGTACATCTTACTCATTGCAACAACGCAACGGTACTCGCGCTCAATGTACTAAAGAGAGCGGTCGTTAAAGCTTATGCACAATGCGTTTTTCCTTCCATCTGCACTCTAAAGCGTAGCCTTTTTACTGTTAGTTTCACATTAGTTTAAATAGAATGTAGAATCAACCATAAACACCGTCGAGTATAAAATAACTTAAAAAATAACAGTAGAAAATGTGAGATTTTTAAGATAAACTACTTACCTAACTATACAAATAAATAATATGCATATTTCATACCATAAAAACCATTTTAATGTACTCCTCATAAAATGACAGATCAATCAATAAAGCTAAAGCTTTTTATGCACATCCTACACAATATTTTTTGACTTGCTTACTCTTCCTAAAATGTTTCTATTAAATGTTTACTTCTATAGAACTTATTGCTTTTATTTTGAAGTAAGATTGTTCTATATTAACAGATAGTGCTTCAGGTATTAAATTTACCTATGGTAAATATTATTCAATAAATAACATTACATTTCGCTAAGTTACTCGATAGTAACTTAGCGACCTTTGTAACCAGTATTATTATGTACTTTTCGCCTTTCAAAAAGTATTAAGTTTAACTTAAACGAACGTGGGCGTGAAAACTTTTTAGGTTCATATTTACAATATTTTTTAAGTTGTGTTCGGTTGGCTTTTTCTTTATTTGTATTAGTGCTTATTCAAAATGTTGAAGTATAACGTTGCACGCTTTACGATACGAGTCTTTTTAATAAATCTCAGATTGCTTTACCTATACTAGTTATAGATATCAATAGTTTTACCTATACAGCGATAACATAATTCAAGGCAATATGTACGCAATGCGGATTTGCGCGCCCTAAGCCCACACAGCGCCGTGGGTGTCGCCTACACCATCGGACATGGTCCAATGAAACTGCAACCTTAACTACTAAATACTACATACAATTATATTCAGACAAGTACCTTGCTCACCCACCCGCAAAACGTATGCTGATCTCATGCTTTAGTGACGACTGACGCCGCACCGCCGACCTCATTATACCAGAATTATAATTACAAATCATATTAATTGTAACTAAGTATAATTATTCAAAAAAAGTGTGACCGTCTACACGGAACTCTATTGTAGTTACAAACTTTTTGTGGTATCATGTTTAAATGAATGCTCGCATCAAAATATTTATCGAAATTTTTATAATTACAATGTTGCGACGTGATTCCCATGGTCGATTGTTGTAGATAGAAATGATATTTTTATTAAAACGACAATATAACTACCTAAGATTATTCACAAAATTCTCTCACTAGAAGATATCATAATGTTTTATAAATTATGATACGCTTATGAATGTCTAATTTATTAATATAAAAAAAATTACCTAAATTCGTAGGGATGTTTGAAAGCATGTTCGTTGCTCTTTAATGCAAAAGCTTCTGAATTTATTGCTAGATTAGCCCTTAATAAACCTTGGAATGAAAACAGGAACGTGGATAAAACCGAAGGCCACAGCTTTTCCTTAAATATAATGAAAGGTTTTTATTAGAATGAGTGTGGGAGGTAGGTCCCCCGACAGGTACACAAACATTGTTCTTGACAAATCTGAATCACGGTCAATCTTGTCTCTTAGCTAATTCTATTCCTTACATGGCTATCGTCGCGCCAAATCATACCCATGATTCAGTATGACTAAAATGACCAGAACTTTAACAGGAAAAGATAAAATTTTGGTCAACTAGCAAAATGCGGGCGTAGTATTATTGAGCTATTATTTCACGTATTAATTAACTGATATAATTTGCAGAAGTCTATACTTCATAACAAAATTTTCAATTTAATGGCAAGATGAGAATGATAAAACATTCCAATCTAATTGTTTATTACGTTACAATTAATTGTTAACAAACGTTATTTCCTAATAAAAAGTGCTTTATATTTAACGTAAAAATAAAAAATAAGGAAAAATACGTTTCTAAAATTTATGAAGAACTTTAAAAGAAATATTCGATTATTAGTCTTAATTATCTACGTTTTTAATTAATATTTATTGAACAAAATAATTGAGACGTAATATGAACTCAATTAAAACAAACACGTATTAAAGTTATACATGAGTCACACGTTAAATTATTTGTATACGGCGCAGTGACCACATCCACATATTACGTACAAGGACCTTTAATGGGCCACCCGATGATCGATTACGTCGTCAAATAACTTTGTCCATTTTTAGAAGTATTCTTTAACACTTACATCATAATACTATGTTTGTATTAAGACATTATATAAAAGAAATAGACCTCAAAATAAAAATATTGATAAAGCTTTTTTTGTAAATTGTTAACACCGCTGACTCACATAGACGCTGACGCTTCAGGTGTTTGAATAGTGAAAAACAACTTTTCTTATACAAAATTAAACTAAGAAGTTAATTAATATAAGCGGTGTTATTTTAATTGATTGAATGTTGTTATCCTAGATTATATAAACGAAATATCATACTACTTCTCTAATCAATTAATAGGATAAACAATGACCTAAAAATTCAACTAGTTCCGTAAGTAACGAAGGTCGTTTACAAAATTTATTTAAGCTCTTAAAATTCTTCAATTAAAATATTTGCACGCATCAAGAAAAATTTTGGAGGAGATTTTTTTCTTAGGTTTATTAGAGCAAATCGTCATGTAGTGACTCACTAGGTATTTGTAATATATATTAATTTGTATGCGGTTCAAGATCTAGGAAGTTTATTGGGATTCTATTGGTTGCTTACATCATTGCCACAGAACTGAATACACTTAATTTTCACCTTCGTAGGGCCTTTGATTTGTTCTCAGAGTTTGAATAGGTCCTACTTACCAACAATTGCAACATTACCTACTCCTTAGCTACCGTAACTTATTTTTCTTCCTGAGTAAACATTGACTTGCTGCTTCGTTAAATATTGGGTGTATAATATCAATTTATTATTAGAAAATTACGTTTATCTATTTATTTACTTCCTACACTTTTGGGTATGGCTGAAAACCAGCGCTGCTCAGGGCAACCAGCACTGAGCAGCACAAGCTGAGCCAATCACCGTTTGTTTTCACTGGCAAGTAAAACAATAAGTGTTTGTTTGGTTAAATATTTTTACTTGGTACCGACTTCTAAATTCTAAAATATCTATTAAATCATTTCTATATACTAAATGAAAATGCGTATTACTTTGTGGGAAGCAAATTTATTTTTTGCTTTTTAGTTTGAAGTCGGTTTATTTTTTGTTAAAAATTATTTTATGTATTTTCTTCTTATTGTTAGTAGTTAGAAGTTTTGAAGACAATAAAGGATATTTTATTTTTTATTTAATATACAAGGAATAATAGTGTTTATTAAAGTCAATATACACATTAGCAGTGTAAATTAGTTTTCATCACTTCGTTCAGGAAAAAGACTCCTTCAAACCTGTTTAACTGACCAAATTTATCCATATTTCCTCAAATCAACTCTTTTCTCCCGTTCCCATTAAATATATTTTCTCATAGCAACACAGGTCTTATTATAACTATATTCATCTCTTCCCCTTTCGTGACCCCGTTCGTGAAAAGCAAATTAAGAAGCTTTCAGTGACAATATGTCACTTAATTATAATGTATCAACATGGTTCTTTGTTATTATACCATACCATGCAGTGAAGTGAAGCATGTTGAGAAAAAGGCTAGATAAGAATAACCACACAATGCGTTATAATTACTGTTATACTGTATACATAACACAATATAAACATTATACGATATTTAAAATACATGTCAGTTTTTGCAAGTATAAATGTAATGAGATTTTAATACGACTTATTATAATTCTTTGGGTATAGGATTTTTTTGCAGCCATATGCCATAATATTTCCTTGTCTGTTACCTTCCCACGTATGTTATCAAGGTTACACCACAACTATTAACAGCTGAACGTCATTGTAATTCTAGTGCGTTCATTTGTCACCTTCAATCTTCCTCATTTATCTAAGCACTTTGCAATGATGTCAAAATAGGAGACAAAAGTATACGCAAAAGCGATTCTACTCAGAATGTTGGCATTGCTTTTCTTTAATGACAGGCACGATAGTTGATATGCAATTTATATATTTATAAGTTCCTGATAGAAACATTATAAATATATACATGCAATGTAGAAATTTTACGCACTCTCGTTATATCTATATTACAGCTATACCACGTTTCATCCTCTTGTTTCAAAAGATAAAAACATAATCAAAACACAATTACATTCGTTTGGTATAGTGGCTCTCTATAAGCAATATTTTAACTTTGTTTCCTCTAACATTTTTATCAGCCAGACTTTATCAATTTAGCATAGATAATATTAATAAATTTATATGGTACCATTTGTTCTGTTAGAGGAAAGAGTTCTTATTATAATTCTTTAAATATAACGTATTTATTGTGTAATTCACTTGATACATAACAATCACACGTCCTTTAACCCAGATAGAGCGTCGTACTATTGTATATGTAAATCCCATCCGTTTTTAATTTGTTGTAAGACCATTGTTTAAAATAACAAAAGCTTGATTTACGGAATTACTACAACCTACATATTTAAAAGAACTATCGGAAAACTTACATGAAGTGAACGTTTATATTATCTAATAAACACAAGCAAATAATAATAATAAATACTTTAGACTTTATTTGTATACATGTATGAGTACAGAACATTTATACATTTTGAATGTATTTTAAAAATTATAGCAATCTTAAAACCTGGGGTTCGAACCCAACTCTTGAAATAATACTAGGATAAAACTGAAGAAATATTTTTTCTGTGGACTGGGTATTGCATGTATTCAATGTATGTGTTTACAAAATAAAAGTATATTTATTTGTATGATTTATTCTTTATTGAATTCCCGTAACGCAAGCTCTGATTAGCGTGAATCTAGATAGTGCTGTGTTAAAAGCGTCCAGAAATATTAAGCCCTACATTTAGCTTGTTAAAAGATAGGCGCCCTATATTTACTATGTTAAATGTTTAAGCAACCCCACAATGTTTCAAAAATTCATTCATCATCAATTCATCCATGAAAATCCACACTATATGGTGTAATGTCGATGGGACCTTTCCCAAATTTGTTCAGAAAATAAATATGCATATCCACGCCTAAATTCATCGATTGAACGGACGGACGGATATGAAACTATGGTAGTTCTGAGACATAACAGAGTATTGACTATTTTATTACAATGTTACAGATGTGTGCGTATGGCGCTATGTCCGCGCTTGACGGGTACAGCGCCCAGCAAGACCCGGATCAGTTTCACATACAAACTGATGAAGATGATGAACGCTATTTCCTCTACCAAACTCATAATGGACAGTACAGAAAAGAAAGACGGCTGAAGGATGGATCTGTTGTAGGTTAGTCAATAACAAAATTAGAAATATGCAGTAACGCGAATAAAATATCTAATATAGTGTGAATTGTAAGTTAAAGAGTAAAACCCATAACTTTATCTAAGAAAGATTAAATATTCCATAAGTAATTATTTTCTTTCCGAATTATAGCCTAAACAATAAATATAAGTATACCTTACCGTTTGCTAATGATCAAACAAACATTTTTTTCATATTAAATTGTAGTTCAATAAAAAAAGTGTTAAATAATATGCATTAATTTGAATTATAAAAATAAAGAATCATTAACAAATGTACAAACAGTACCTCGTATGTGGTTTCAGGTACTACAGGTTGGGTTGGCGCTGATGGATATTTACGATTACAAGACTACATAGCTGATGACCAGGGATATAGAATATATAAATCAAAAACAGTATACGTGGGTGACCGATCTATTGGAGTAAGTTTAAGTTAATCTTTTATATTAATTATACAATACCTTTAGTACATTTTTGTGTACTTATAAAATTATTTTTTATAAAAAACTGTGATTAATATTTTCTTTTTTTATTTTCAGGAGTCATTAAAGCTAGCAAAAACAGCGCCTACTGACTCCGGCTATAATATAACTCCTGCCCCGGCCCCACACCAAAATCGTGGTACGCCACGGTTCTCTACTACAACAAAAGCACCTCTTTATCCATCATCAACAATAGAACCTCCTTTACTTTATCCGAAGGGAGCTACAGCAACGCCCTCTCCTCTTCCTCATATTTATCCTTCTTCAACGCCAACCGTTGAAGTATCTCCAAATTCCATCGACACATCCACAAAATATGACTTTAGACCGACCGTTCCTCCTATTACTTCTGATGAAGCAACTTCAACCCCAAACCAATATGGCTACGACGTGACCAACACTAATTCTATCGATGGATACTATGCAAGCGATAGCACCCCATACAAACGAGTTGATTTGTACAACCCCAACTCCTACCGCCATTCAGACGATTGGCTTCGCAGGCAAAGGCCTGGCGTAAGATTAGGCGATGGTTACACTCCGCAGTTTTCAAACTACGATGGTGTAGCGTTTAGAAAAGATGGCTTCCGCTACTATCTTCCAAAACAATATCACGAAGAACAAACTCAAAATACAGACGAGAGAACAGGAAGTTTTGGTTATATTGATCCTTTTGGTATTCGACGCGTTATATATTATAATACAGCGCCAGGTCAGGGATTTCAAATTCGAAAAAATAATAGATATGTCGGTCACAATGCCACACCCTATGATCCCAGACCGATAGATTAGTTGCGATACCATATTGCAACAATAAGTTACCACCTACAGTCAGTATTGAAATTAATAAATAATATTCTTAGAGACAAAACGATCTATCCTCGAACGAACTCTTAGCCATAATTAGGAATACATAACTAAGTGAAACAAACTATTTATTTTAATTATTGCTAACACATTAATATTCTATTTAGTAAATAGGCACAAAATAATTAACGTGCCATTAAAATTTACATAGCAAGTTAACAATTTACGTAATGCTTAATATCTATATTGTTCAAAAGTCATTAATTTATACAAAAAGATTTTATTAAGAAATACTTCTCAACAAATGTTATAATCACAATTGAAAAATAATAATTATTTATGTTAACTATACCTATATACAATTGCTTGATCTTCGTTTATGAATTAAGGAAATAAAAAAATCGATGTCTTTAGTTAAGAAATAAGTATTTAAATATTGAATTTATGCACATTACTATTAACACTAGGCCAAATATATGTGTATGTGTACCTTCTGTTATGCTTTCAATTTTCATATTTTACTACAACGCCATTTTATGCTTATATATTTATGGCTATAATTTAAAATTAAATGTGAAACATGATGTAGAGTTAAAAGATGCCTTAATATAACATGTATTAAGATCAAAGATTGTATAAAAAATAATTGTATAAACACAATATTATAAACAAATCAGGTTACATACAACTTATAAAACTTATATTAATACATTTTGATGTTTGTAATTATGGTGCTATTTTCTTTGATATAAGCTATTGTAAATTAAGAGTTATTGAGAATAATTTGTCATTATATTGTATTTACTTTTATATTTGTAAATGACTTTAAGTATGTGAGTTAAAATTAATGACGACTTGTTCCAATAACCTTATACGATGTATTTTTATTTCGGGCGTAAATGTCTACTAAATACCAATTTACACTTATACCTATGTATAACAATTAATAATCTTTAAAAATAAAAATTTAGTTGAATAAAAAGTCATCACCTAATATAAAAAAATATGTATGTAATAACTATAATAATAATAATAATAGCTCTAAATTTTCGCAACACGAATTACCTCAATGGGTGATTAGCGACATTTTGCAATAAAAGTACTTTATTAATGATTTGTGTTTGAATAAAAGCACCTATTTTTGTTTTCGTTAATCAGATCGACAATAGCTCTTTGAGGTAAGCATTGAAATTAATAAAATATTTGTATGATATTTTAAATTGTAGTAAAACTAAAATTGTGGTGTTTTATAAATTACCTTTCTTTTCACAGAAAAATGAAGCTGACTATACTTATAGGGTTATTAATTATTTCACCAATATTAGGTGATCAAGATCTAGATCCAGAGCAAGAGCAAGCGCAAGATCAAGATCAAGAAGAACTAGATTACTATGACACTGCTATACTCTTCGACGCTCCGGTTTTAAAGCCTAGTGATTTTACGATCGAAGAATTAGCCAATCCGAATTTTCGCATAGATCCAGATTCTACCCTAACGTTTAATTATAACAGAGTTGTAAATGGTGAAAGTCCGCAACCAGTAGAAAAAAGAAAGGAAAGCGTCAAGCATTACCTCAGAGTTCGAAAACCGACCACCAGACGAATCAAATATCATATACAACGAACTCAACCTGATGTAATTTTATCATCTCCGTCTTTTGTGGAAAAAATAGAAAAAGTGATAAGAGATTCTGAATCTGAAGTTACGACTCAAGCAATGCCAAATTTGGAGGAACAATCGTCGTCAGATGAGCAACATGAGAAAATAAATAGTGAAATTATTGATAATAGCCAGACCACTCCATCAGCTACGGAAGAATTAGCTTATTCCCCAAGATCGTACCTTGAGAAACCGCAAATCGCAGAAAAAGACGATACGAATATAGGAAAACTATTGTTGGTTTCAGAAAAACAGGAAACTGAGGAAGATATTTCATCAACAACGCCACGTCTTGATTTTTATTCAGAAGCTAAATCTAAGCTGCCACGACTGCGATTGCGAAATAGACAAAAAAACATCAAGAATGAACAATCAACAACAACTACAGGAAGTGTATCGCAAACTACTGATCCTACAACCGCTACGTATAGAGGAAGACTTCAAAATGTAAGATCTATGTCACAAAAAAATCTTCTGAATGTTCGGCGAGTACAAGGGAGAAAACGGTTACAATCGACAACTACTCCGATTATACCATCTAATGATATGAGCAGTGCTGCTCCATATTATGAAAACAAACCAGTTTCACTGACGCGTTTTCGAACTAGAAAGTTACCAGTATCAGAGGATTCTAAAGGATTCACGCAAACAACCCCTAGAACATCAACTGTCATACAAAAATCCTCTGAAATGGACCAAATACCCCAAAAACTTGAAAAAGATTATATAAATTCGTATGATCGCAATTTTTTCGACTCACTACGATTATTATCAACGACAAATTCAGTTGAAAGTACAACAGCCACAACGTCGTCATCAGATATTGATACTATTTCAACTAAAAAATCACCAATGCAAAACAAGACGAGGATTGTAAGAAGAAAATTCCAAAAAGTTGCCTCCCTTGTAAAATCGAATGTGCCAGTTCGCCGGAATAGACTACAACCACGTGCACAACTGAGTAGTCTGCCTCCATCTTCCGAGCCCCAGGAAATATCTAAAGAAGATTATCTTGTTCCAAAAAAAACTGAACCCAGCACAACCGAAGCTACCACCACTGAAGCTATTGCAACCGAAGATACAAGAATCAAAACTACCACTACAGAAACTAGCACTATTGATGATACCACCACTGAGACTACCGTGTATGAAACTACTATCACTGAAGCCACCACCTCTGAAGCAACTACCGCGCAATATTTAAAGAAACGTAGAAACGGAAGAAAATGGTTACGTCTACGATCAACCACAAATGCGCCGGAAGTAGTTGATTACAGACCTTCAGAAAACGCGGCTGTAAATACAGTATCGAATTTAGAAAATAAAGCAAAATCTCGTCGCATGCGTTATAGGAACATATTTAGGAAAAATACCGCACCAGCAACAACAACATTACCAAATACGGCGGAAAATAGTGAATCGAATTCACCAGGAAGCAATATTTACGATGAAGGTTCTAAAGGTACCTCGGTGATTTCTGAGAGCCAAGAACAAGAGAAACCCAAGGGTAGATTCAGCAAAGATAATCCTCCTCCACCGGTACCTACATTGTCACCATGGTACGACGGATTTGGCAAATGACCATAAAATAAGTATTTACGATTAGAAGCTTATCAATATTAGTACGTTTGTATTATCTCATACCTCCTATCCCAAGCAACCGGCAATAAAATATTAACTTAAAAGTCATTATTTTTATTCCACTCATCCCTTTACTGAAAATACTTTATTTTTTTTTATTTTTGTACGCAGTTTTCCGAGTAACCGAAATTGACATAATGAGACTGATCTCAAAAAATTTACAAGACATATAATTTTCATACAAACGTCCATTCATTTTGTTTATTATTTTTAGAGTTTAATCCCCTATTTAAACCAAAACAATTATTATACTTATCTGGTTTCGCCACATTTTTAATTTTAAAAAAATATATACAAATAAGGCAATGATAGGACGGACTTAAGTTTAAAAAGCCTTTTCTTAATAGGTTATTAGTTATATTATATTTTTTAATATATTTAAAGTCATGTCATATAGTTATCACTACTTTAATATTTTATTTATACAAACTAGCTGTCCCAACGCGACTTCGTTCACGCTGTACCTATCCTGCCCGAAACCTTATACTCTAAACCTATTTTTTTTTAAGAGTTTAAGAACCACCCTCGAAAATCCAGCAATATTCTAAAAAAAGAATTATATAAATCGGTTCAGCCGTTATCGAGTTATGCGCTTACAAACACATTTTGCGATTCATTTTATATAGTACTAGCTGGCCCGACGCGACTTCATTCACGGTGTATATATATCCTAACCGATATCTTAAACCCTATACCTACAATTTTTTTGCTTAAAAATCGTCATCACCCTTCAAGAAATATTCTAAAAAAATAATTATGGAAATCGGTTCAGCTGTGATCGAGTTATGCACTTACCAACAAATTTTGCGATTCATTTTTATATTATAGACTAGCTGTTGCTCGCGACTTCGTCCCCTTCGATTTCTTTTTTCATTATTTCTTCGCTCCTATAGTCGCAGCGTGATGTTATGTAGCCTAAAGCCTTTCTCGATAAATGGTCTATTCAATTAAAAAATAATTTTTCAATTCGAACCAGTAGTTCCTAAGATTAGCGCGTTCAAACAAACAAACAAACAAACTCTTCCGCTTTATTATATTAGTATAGTATGATAAGATTTATAATCATGTTATATTTAAATATTTCTTGCGAAATTTTCATATTATATATTGGTAGTGGGCATAATAAAGTAACAGATTATTTAAACACTTTAATCAAAACTACAACCACGCATGAAATATTACTCATTGTATAAGTTGCACTTGAAACTTAAGAACTATTTGTTGAACAAATATTCTGGATAGCTAGGAAATCTTGTATAAGAGGGAAACTTCCATGGCCAATTAAATGAATATGTCGGGAAATTTAGGGATGGGTAGGAGAAAAATGGTATGTAAGAATTTATGCTAGAAAGGAAAGAGGGTCTGGTAAAAAATGTAGGACGTCCATACATAACTTGCGGAATATATTCTACAGAAGGTCCTTGAAGTTGACCATAGTTGTTTTCTTCATATTTTTCATATCTGTCTGATTCAGGTATTGTAAGAACATTTTGCTCGGGTAAATTTTGTAATACAATAGGCTGTCCATATGAATCACCTTTATTTGTTGTTATTTCATCAGATATCAAAGGATTAAACGATAAAACCTGTGATACACTAGGAACATTGATATATTGATTTTCTTTCTTTTCATTATTTAATACTTGATTATTGTTTTGATTAAAAGGTAAACTGTTTTCAGATTTAATATCATCGTCTTTGTTTTGTTCTTCCGTTTTTTGTTCAACATTGTATGAAGAGTCAGGTTTCACGGTGTCGCTTTCTTTAGAACTTTTTTCTGGTACTTCTTGATTTGCCCTACTTTTATCAACGCCATTTTCGTATAAAACATTTTCTTTATAAACGTCGTCTTGGGCTTCGTTACTTTTAGAGCTTGTATATGGTATTTCTTTGCTTGAAGTATATTCATTATTTTTTAATAACTTAGGATACAGGGCGTTATTTTCATCCCCATCATTTTCTGAAGACGTTTTCCATTTTTGTTCTTTTGAATTTTCCTTAAAGGAGTCTTGGCTTCCTTCGGCGCTCTCTTTAGGCTTTTCCCCTTGTTCTATAGATTTTGGGATCTGTGATATTTTAAAAATCCTAATCACTCGTAAAACAAATGGTTTCGCTGTTATATTAGAATCCTCATCGCTTGAACTTTGGACAGCATTTGAAGTAATATTAGACATTTCAATACTGCTTGCAGCTTCTGTGGTATTATTGTTTGTGTCATTTTTATATGGTTTTTCTTCTGAGATCGTGGATTCTTGAGAGGCTTTTTCGTTGGTATCTTCATTATTTTTATTTTCAACTCTATCTGTTTCACCCTGCGCGCCAAGCATCAATTTTATTAGTAATTCTAAAGGTGTCAAATCTGGCCATTCGGTTATTTCACTGCTACCTTTATTAAAATCCTTTTGAGAGGTGTTGTTAATTTGATTATTTTGGTCATTGCTTAAACTCAAATCGTAATTAGATGGAATCGCTGAAGCAACAACAACTAGCGACAGAACTATAGCATAATACATCTGGAAATACATCACACCATTATAAAGTTAACTTAATTTTAAACGAGGAAATTTAACACATAATGTTTTTATATCAAAGAGGTAGTACATTAATCAACTTCGTCAGAAAAAGTTCTTTTAGTTAAAAAAAATTATAGAAGTAACGAAACTGTTAAATATTATACTACTATTTTGCCATAGGGACATAAGAATACTAGTCGACATAGACAGTCGACGATCAGCCATGTAGTCTGTCTGTCTGTCTGTTACGCTTTTATGTCAAAACTACTGAAACGATTGTAATGAAATATGGTACACAGATGGTCTAGAGGCTGAGAAAAGTCATAGGCTACTTTATAACTGGAAAAAGGGTTATAAGGGGAGGGGTTTTTATGAAAGTCCACGCGGACGGAGTCGCGAACAACAGTTAGTGTTATAATAATAATTATTATTATGATAATAAATGAAATATTCGCAATATATTTTGACTTGCACAATTTATTATTACAGGTTAGATTAAAATCAAAACTAATAATTAGTCAATTGTACTTAAACTATTATAAACTAAGTAGTTCGATCTACTTACTTTTACGTATTCTTTGCTTGGGATTCTAAAACTTAATACTTATTATTGAACAGTGGGATCTTTTATATAGCGATTAAACATAATCTGAATAATCGTTAAAACTTAATTAAAAAGCTATTTTCCTGTAACTTCAATATCATAATATTTCCTATATTATGTTAAAATCTTGCTAACAAGATAAATTGATCCTCAATATTAAAATATAATTTTAAAATTCATTTTTCTAGAACCATATAGAACATTTTCTCACTAGCTCGCTTGAGTGTTTTTCATGGTAAAGCAGGGAGATATGTATCTAAGCTAAATCCAGTATTCATGTAACTAACTTCTGTTTTGCAATGTGTGTAAAGGAATAATCAAATATTGTTCAAGAAATGAAATTAAAAGTTTGCTATGCGCATCCAGGGCAGGCTGCTAGTGTTTAAATGTATTATTTAAATAATACATTTAAACACTAGCAGCCTGCCCTTGTAAAATAGAAACAACATAATTATTTTGAAGTTTGTCATAGGTTTATGTCGAAAGAATTTTCGTTAACTTAATTCACTGAGACGATGGGGGCTTGAAGTTCTTGCGGGACGATCGATTCCGGGGCGACAGGAAGATGGCTGCCCTCCACGTGCACGCCGTCCAGGTCGGCGGTGAACTTGGTGACGTAGAGCTCG
>DWAJ01000091.1:0-51928 GCA_018238005.1 Eurema mandarina | reverse complement strand
AATTCAATGTGGCGCCCTCTAGCGGACAAAATATACAGAGTAAAAAAATAAAGTTAAGCTAGATATGCCGTGTTTGGTATCATTTTAAAGCGCTTCACTTGTACATTTCGAATATATATATATTACTGGCATTTGCTTGTGACTTTACCTGTATTCATGGGGTACTTTTATACTTTTTCAGCGTCGTTTTTTGTCGTAGTTGGGTTTTAGTTTTTTTAACATTAACAGTTTAGCGTATTGTAAGTTCTATCAGTTCAGCGCGATTTAAGATATCAATCGCGAAGTAAAAAATGATCATTGAAGCATTATTAAACTATATCTTATTTAAACGTGAAACGTTATTAATCAAATGCTCGTTATTTTATTGCAATTACTTACAGAAAATTGAAAATGCCTTAGAGTTGCAGTAACAGGACATTTAGTCAACATTAATTTGCATTCAAAGTAGAAGAGACAACGTGAGTACCTAGTTACTTTTTATTCATATTTTATTGAAAAATAGTCTAAAGCGAAGGAAATAGCGCTGGGGAGTGCAATATTTTCTCTTTAATGAAACGCTGAGTGCTGAAACAGTTGAATACAGTCTATTCAACAACGATATGATTTTTTGTGAAATTATCATATTTCTTAATGTTTCTACTTTCTATATTTGTCTTTGTACAATCGTATTATATAATACGTTTAAAATTTACTTGCCACAAAACTATTTAATCTATTTTATTAGCGTTCCATGTTTTCCGAAAGTCTATGATGATTTGTAATTTTGAGAATGTTAAAATACGTTCTAGTAGTAAGGATCTAAGCATATAGATATAAGTTTTATCTTTCTTTTATGATAAGGATTTTTAAAAGCCAACGCTTTCAACGCAAAAAATGATAAGCCAAGATCAATGATAATAAACTTAGTTAGAAGCTCTTACTAAACTAATGACATTGACCCCACCAAATGATTTCCCCAAAGGTGTTTATATTATAGTCTTAATAATAGGTATAAGTTTATTTCATTTCCGACTTCAATTTTATTTATCTACTTATAATGCTATTTTGATATTAGCATCTTTAATGTCATATTAAAAAAAAATAGTATAACTATATTATTTAATACCAATTATGTAAAATTTTAAAAAATATTACAATGAGATTATAATTTATATTACCACATTAATAAATCATTGAATTTCTAAGGTTTTTCATGTACGCAATGTCATATTAAGTAACGATATAATATCTCAGCGTGGCAAGAATAATACAAAAGGTACAAAATAATGTTGGTTCTGACGTTGATTAGACGTAGGTGGCTATCCGTTAATATATTGCTATACAATTTGTATGTATTAATATATAGTATAGTATATATTGTATTAAAATAGTTGTGTTACTTTCAATTGTGTGTTGCCTAATTTATTTTGCTTTTACATTAAATTACGATTAATATCAAGAATGGTTGTTACTGAAAATTTTTCTTATAACGCAAGCTATGTAAATAAAACGCTATATTTAAATAAAAAAGGAGAAACATTACGGTTGAATATTTGAATTACTGTGTTAGCTAAAATTATAAATAAAAACGAGCATTCTAGTGTTATATAGTGGAAGTGTGAAATAAATTTATCACCATTATAAGCCAGGTCGAATTTTCAACGTGATAAGGGCATCTCACCTTTCCTTAAGGAAAACTGCGTGGGGGCACAGGGATTCTAAAATTAGAAATATATGTCAAGCTGTATTTAACAACACAAAACAACGCTATTTTACTTGAGGATTCTAAATATTTATACAATTTAATTAACATATTCATATACAAAAGTTTTTAAGCACTGAGAAACCATGAAAACTTCACAGATTTTTAAAATGCACGTCCACAATTACGTCCAATCGAAATTAACCGTACTTCATAACAACACGATATCAGCCATTTAATTCTACCGCCACTAAGTGAGTTGAATGATACCGTTAATATTATTAAGTAATATTGTGCTAGTAGACTAATTAGAGGATTGCGTGTTATACACAAATAATAGCTCATTAAGAACCTCGTGATATTTTAACTTAGGAATCTACGAGAAGAAGTTATATTTACATAATCGATACAGCTAAGCTTCTGAATTAAAATAGAATGCGAAAGCGTCGGTTTGAAGTTGCTTAAAAATTCAAACTTGTTCTCATATAGGTATGCTGTGCTAACATGCACCTTATTCATTTATTCATCAAACGCAGTGGATGGTTTTTCATGTAAATTTTATTATTTTAATTCTCCTACAATAACATAATGACTAACTTAACGAACTTTAATAGATTATTTCATAGCTAGTGTTTTAGTTTTATATTTTATTGCAAGTTTTACCAATATTAATGAGTAAATAATATTTAATATAATATTCGAAATTAAACCTTTGTAATGGCATGAAACCACGAAACCTTTTATCTCTCCACCTTTACCTAAGCGGTTCCCACACATCCGTTCCCCAAAATCAATTTGTAGGAACCTGCGGTAATCTCTAAAAGGAGTTAGCGATTAACTAAATCGCGTATCTCAATGGCGCCGCCCTGTTGTGCGCACATCTGCGAGCTTACGGTCTGACAGAAGCCATTTTATTAGCTTGTTACTCTCCTGTCACTTCGGCCTGTCATCTATAATCTCAGCAAAGTACAAATTGAATTATAATCGCACTACAAACACATCACGCTGAATACTTAAGTGACGCATGCTATACTTGTCGACCCTTGAAGCCCTGAACATTGATTAATGTATTATGTACATAATAACTTATCTATGTCATGACTATATACGTTTGCTTAATAGTTAATACACTGTTGAGCTGCTTCCACGTATTAATATAAACATCTCGAATAAATAAAACTATGATCTTAACTTAACGTATTATCTACTTAATACTCAATCGAAGGGCCTTATTTGATTCAATAATATGTAAGACTAAAATATTTCTTTATAAGCTTTTTAAACTTATAAATCAGTAGTTATACTATTTAGTATATCCAGGACTCAGTAACTATAACAAACGTACCAAGTTTAAGCATAAAATATTAGTTAGCCAAGTTTACTTTTAAGTTTGCGTTGTGTCTACAAGATAAATAAGTTTCGTAGAGATGCGAGACGCTAAAGCTTTAAAATGTTTAAAACTTTATTCTAATAGATAGATTTAATGTGATCCGATATGGAAGTCTTTACTAACTCATATCGGTCGTTTTTGCTTCGTCACCTTCATGATTGTAGCTTCATCAATGGGAGGGTTTCCATCTAATTTACAGTCTAGAGAGGCTGGCAGTGATGCCCGGAAATTATTCTTTACGCGTCGCTCAGCCGCTCTCTAATATCGGGAAAAGTCTTGTTTATACCCCCGTAATGCTTAGTCGCTCCTATTTTATGCATACCGCCCCGGATATTCACATTATAGAAAATTCTTAATCTACATAATACAAGCGTTAACCTTTGGGTTAGCGGAGCGCTTGGATAATAAATTTATTAAATACTTATACCTTTATTAGGTTATATATTAGCCATGTGATATAAATGATAAGATTGTAACTTCTTGTTTTTAAAAGCTGTCGAGTATTTAATTTAAGTAATTTTTCCTTAAAATGATAAATGATGGATAAAAAATGTGTTTCTGCATTTATGTAACGAGGAAAAAAACAATATCTATTGAGGCTATTATATTAAATTTAAATATTATACGTACCAAGACCATTGCAAAACCTGAAATAGGCTCCGTGTATGAAACTAAAAATAATGTTTTTAAAATAATGTTCTTAATAATAAGAATAACCGTTTCCCTTAAAATAACTACAATTCTCTGAAGTAATAACACCGACCGAAAAGCTAGAATTGTAATGGATTTCAGAAAATGTACTCCCTTTTCAAATATAAGATCCGTGGTCAGTAAAGTACTTAGTGAGGACTGGTAGGAAATCTACGTTATTTCTCTCCTACAGTGAGATTTATTGTGACTTGCACAGAAAAACTTTCTTGTTAATATCGCGGTAGCATGCTTCATATTAAATAGTTTTTCGTGTTTTATATTTTGTTTTCCCATTTCAACTTCTCATATTTTGTTTTTAAAAATTCTGAATTTAAATATCAATGGAAATGTTACCAAAAATTGTTAAGCTTTTAATTTTACTGACTGGATTATAAATCTAATTAATAAATCGGCTTTCCAATAAGTATTAAGCCAAAAATGTAAAACCGATGTTATCCACACCCCCATCACTCACTGGTAATAATGAATCAGGCTGATATCTGTCAACAGTCTCATTAAGGGTTTATTTGAAATTGATACTCGAGTTCGATCGAGATAATCCATTCGAATTGAAAGCTCAGTCACCAGAACTATTATCAAACTAATCACAACGAGTTTCAGATTTCCGAATGCTGGAAAATTGTCAAGCACAGGTGAGTTTAGTGAGAATTCAATTTAATAATCCTGATGGTTGTTTTAGTTCCGAAGAGGATACTTGTTTGACATACCGGCAAGGATATTAAATTTATTTTCAAGGGTATAAAAATGTTCAGTTACAGTTAATGTAAATATTGTATGTATAGCTTTTTAATATAATCATTTTATGAAGATACCAGTCATTGCCTAATAAAGTATACCATTTAAAGGACACTAACAATTAAAAACATTTAAGTGGAGTCACACCAACTCGTATAATAATGAATCGCTTTGAGTAAAAATTATTATAATTTTAATCCATTTAGAGTTAAGTAAGATTTAAAAATACTCAACTACAAAGACTCGACTACGTCCTGCCAAATTTATAGCAATAATTTTCGTGTACGATTATGTTACTAGAATATATGGAGCATAACACAAGCCGTCTCTGAATTTTCTTTTTTTCGCTCAACATAAAAGATAAGTTAACTTTTATGTACTCAGCTTCTTCTAAGTAAATGAGCTTACTATTTATTTTGGCATTTACGCGCAAATAACACTGAGCGTTTTCTTTGCTGTTTATATTTAGGCTTCGCTGTCATATGTGATTTTTTGTCGCTCGGAACACTCCACGATTTCATGAATTAAACATATAAGGGGTAAATGTAAATCCTACTGTAGTAAACAAAGCATACACCACCATTGCATTATAAATACAAATTATATTTACGTTTATTTAGAAGGTGCAGAAAATGTAAGTTCAGAAGTTAATAGAGTTAATAATTCAATGAAAATTGTATATGAATAACTAGCTACCCTGCTTCGCACGGGTGCAACTACAGAATGTCCTCATACACAACGTTAACAGCTTTTTTGTCAACCCGCGGTCGGTACCGCCGCGGCGCCGCAACAACTACGTCCCTGCATTTTAAATTTGTAATATCTTCGGAACTATTTACTTTAATTACATGCTGTAAAAAGCATATTGATTTATAATAAATGCACAATTTATATAAGGTACTTAATTGGATAAGGATTAATGCTGTATAGTTTAAAATCACTTCGTAAATAACCATTTATTAGTAAAGGAATAAAAATGGTTATGGTGGATTATCCCTAAGAGATAGACATATGCCAGCGCGGACTTTTTTATAGAACTTTTTAAGGTGAACAATACTTTATTACAATATTTTGGTCTATCTTGTAGGGTTTAGCCAGCGTTTGCAATATAAGCGCAAAAAACGTTCTTATTTACGACATCACATTAGAGACCTCTAAATTTATCAGTCTTTCTCTACTATATTATGCATGTATTATACATATAAACCTTCCTTAAGAATCACCCTATCTAATAAAAAAAACTGCATCAAAATCCATTGCATAGTTTTAAAGATCTAAGCATACATAGGGACAGACAGACAGCGATAGCGACTTTGTTTTATACTATGTATTGATTGATAATGATAATAATACATGGATAATATTTGCGTGTATGGGAGACATGCGGGGAAAGGAAAGTAGTCGCAATGACTAAACGTTTCACTAAAAGAAGTTTGAAGAAGCTAGTGAGGTATATTCCTATAGGTATTATTATTATACCTTATATAGCGAAAGGTGTCGAGCGTCCGAGAAACATCATACAAATAAAGTATCAATTTCCCACCTACGAGTATATATGCAAAACCACGTTAATTATGTAATTTGACCACAGACCAGAATGCAATTTGCATTTCAGTTTCAATTACAAAATTTCAATGTATTTATAACGAACGCACGGCGTGGGTGTTTGATGACGTCACGAGTGACTGAGCTGGAATATCGGCTACATCGAAACAAATTGACGTAATATTCAGCTATTCAGCAAGCGGTCCTGCCGAAATTGCAAATGCATAAACAAATATAATTTCTTGAAATAACTTGCCGAAAGCTTTGTAAAATTAGAAACTTTCTCTGTAGTGCGCAGTAACTTCTCTTCAGACGCCTCGGGCAGGTATCTACATACTTTATATCTGTGTCTTTTATTCATATTTTTTCCTTATTATGCTTATTCCTTGTATAGTTATAAAATTAGCTACATTTGTGTTACGTTCATACGTCTACAATTACGTAACGTACAAACAATAGCACGTTTAGCTGATTCCAAGAAATACGCTATCTTACACGAAACATGACGTAAAGAGTTAATTGAGGCCAAGTTTCAAAAGATGAAGCGTTAGAAATCCGTCTTTAGTATGCAAATACAGTTCCAACAGTATTACGGTCGGCACATAACAGCGGTATCGCTATGCTGATTTTATTTCCTTGTTTTTGAACTTAGTTATACGAAACGAACGTCTTAAATTGCCTCGTGAACAGTGCGTTTCGTGTAACACCTTTCCAACGCGATAAACAGCCAATTTTAGTCGAGAATCGAGAGACGAGACTACACGCCTTCAGCCAGAATATAAAGGGCTGTGCTTAATGAAGTCGTTTATACCCCTCTTCTGATAGCGTTCATGAAACAGCTACCTAATTAAATGATATATTGCCGCTTAAATACACCAATCCGTCATTCCTGTTTTCTTATTTTATTAAATTATAAACCACGAAACAAAATTCAGCGTCGGGTTATTAATATCGTTAAGAAGGATCTAAGAAAGTTGGTGTAAGAATGTACAAGACAGCTTCATTTTGAGGGTAGTTGGTTTATTTAGGACATGGAACACCAAACATATACCATTTACAAAGCTTTATACTTTCCCATTTCCTTCAAATAATTATAATTACAAATATATGTGCGTATTAGCTGTTGTGAAATAAGTAAGATATTTATTATAAGAGTGTCTTTAAAAAGTATAGACACTGTAAAATAAATTCAAAAAATATTCAAACTTGCGTATCTCAGACGGTAATGCTGCTTTGATATAAGCCAAAACAATATGAGGCATAACAAAAAGAGAACAAAGGATAATTCATCAAACCAGTGAAGGGTCTTATAAGGTCATATTCACATAAAGATGAATGATGACACTTCTGCACAGGTTGCGAAAAATTTTCAAAGATATTGCATATCATTTAATTTCTAGCTAGTTTTTATATCATAAAATCTTACTTTAATAAAACTAAAAGAAAATAAAGATAGAGAATTGTTAAGTTTAATTTATTTTCATATTTTCTTTTCATATAGGACACATCGCTTCGTTTGGAAAAGCATCCTTCTAAAGGATTCATCCATGTGAAATATTGTTGTACAAGTAAATGGAGGCAGAATATACTTACTCAGTGAAGCGTGTGTAAACCTCTTCGATTCCGAGACTTGTGGGTATCGTACATTACAATCCGAAGCGTAGAATACTGAATAAAGCTTTTTAAAATCTTACCTTAGCATTTACAAATGACATGGTCTTTATGACAAAAGAATAGGTCGCAGCTGTGAGGCGTATAAAGAGAAGATTACGGAAGCCATGTTGCCATCGCTAGCTACTTTTATGACATGCAAATATATTTTTTGTTATCATTGTTCTAGTATTTCCTTCTTTTTTAAAGAAAAGCTTAAAAACGTAGGTGACTAAAACAAGAATGTCTTTTATTGTTATAACTATACCGCTATAAAAGCTGTCATAATAACCTAGTCAATAAATTTTACCTATTCTTTAGAAAGAAAGGAAAAAAGCAAGATATTTTTAAGCTTGAGCGTGGAGACTCCAGAAATTCCGTAACGAAAATAACCTAACACCCCCCACTCCGACCAGCACAGCGGTGATACTTTTTAGTTTTGCCATGTATCGATGAATAGCAGAACTTTTAATGACTTTTTTGAAGTCTCCAACTTATGTTTCTTATTTCAGTTGCCATAAACCTATAGTTTCAATGATAAATATTCCTGAATTTCCTACATGTATGTAAGATAATTAGAATACTTATTTTGAACAATATTAACTTCTCATTTATTTAATAAAAGAAAATAATGTTTTTTTATCACCACGCCCAAAAACGTGTAACTAATATATAAATATCAACGAAAAAAAAAAACAAAGAAAAAAAATACTGCTTAAATAAAATAAAAAAAAAATTATAATTGCATAAGTTAATAAAAAATTCAATGCAATAGCTTTACCGCGGCAGTCCTAGAGTGCCACAAATCTTTTTTAATCTTAGTATTATTACCTGACACTCGACAATTAGTCAAAACGTGTTAAAACAAAGTTATTAAAATGTATAGCTGGTTTGAAGCAATGCAATTCATACGCATTAGCCTTTTTCCTGGCACCTATATGATTCATAAGCGTTTTATAACCAATATCGTGCGAGCGATAGAATCTCGTTACATGATGACAAGGTTCCATTAGACGTTAGTTAAATTGCGGCACAGATAATCTAGAGAGGAGATAGTTCAGGTGAGCGAGTAATGAAATGACATTCTCGGCTGTATCGATCGCACACAAATAGCTCGGCGGCCGCTCCTATCTCCCCTTTGCCAAACTATGTTCTATACTGCTGACTGCTGAGCCAATGCTGTCTGGATAAAGAGACAGATCAGCCACATAATGCTAATTTCAGTAGCGTAGTAGTAGCAGCGATCCAGTAACATTTCCTATACCATAGCACAGGACGAGACAGGATTATAATAATAGGAAAGTAATAAACATCCATATAGTTTTTAAGTAGGTAATTACCTACTTTACATTCTGTCGCAGTGCCTGCAAGTCTGTTACTTCGAAAATCAGATTTCTTTAAGAATATTTTTTTAATTCATGATCTTCTGAAATGTGATTTTATAAGATAAAAAAAACTGTTACAATCATTAAAACTATCACAATTCAGACGCTGAAAAAGGTTCGATTCTTTATAGCAAAGCGATCAGCTTCCCCCTATTTACACCTTCCATTTCCGTGCCAATATCGGGATAAAAGTATCCTATATATAGGATAGATGTTTATCCAGGGCTTAACGTGCAAAATAATTTTTAGCCAAAACCATTTAAAACACACCCCACAATTTTCGCGTAACAACTTAACAAGAACATCGTCATTCGTATTTCAACCTATCTAGCATATACATTATACATATAACGCATAGACTGATAGTCCCTTAATAATCGGTCCGCCGTAAGAGAAGCCAAACCTGTATATATGTAAGTGTAATAAAACCGGCCAAGTGCGTGTCGGACACACGCACAACGGGTTCCGTACCATTGATATGAAATTAAAGGCCTTTCTTTTCTAATCTATTTCAGATTTATTGTTGGAAAATAATGGTTAGTAGTTTAAATGCAGGAACTTTATGTAATGAAATTATTATTTAGTTTAGAAATAAAGATTTTAGAAATCTCGATATAATTTTTGAAGACCTATCCATAGATACATAAACAGTGTTCGATGATAATAAATTTTTGAGTTTCAGTTCTAAGTATAGGGAGCCCCCAATATTTATTAGTATTTTTTATTTTTTTTCATCAAAATCTTAATGCGGTTCACAGAATACATCTATCTATCAAGTTTTAACAGTATAGCTCTTATAATTTCGGAAAAAAATAGCTGTGACATACGGATGGACAGACGGACAGACAGACATGACGAATCTATAAGGGTTCCGTTTTTTGCCAATTGGCTACGGAACCCTAAAAAGCACGTTCTTATACTCCATAACACGCAAACAAGCCCACTAATAATGTTGCTATAAGAAATTTAAAATCTGTAAAAATTTAAATCTACGAAAAGCATACGAATTTTGATGCGATGCACTGCGGCGATCTATGTAAGTAGACAAAATTGTCTACTTTAAAATAGCTTCATTTTGCGTGCTCATATTGCGGTTCTAGGTGTTACTAGTATTCTATGATATTTAGTATATTTAGTCTATTTTATTAACAATACATCGTATTGAATAATTTGTTTTGTGAACTTTTGGTTATATATTTTTAGAGAAAGATAACACTTAAAAGATTTACTGAAAGATCTAAATATTTCATTAAAATAATAAGAACACTGAGTTACCGACATAAATAGAACCCTCAAACCTAACAATAATTTCGGACGTTATAGGATCTAGTCCGCCTAATAAATTATTAAAATAGTAAAATTAATTCGCATAGCTAAATAAAAAATTGCCATGCCTAAAAATTACATAAACTACTTTTATTTCTCTAAGTGCATATAATAAATAATGTTTAAAAGTTAAAAGAAAGTTAAACCTTTTTATTAAATTATGCTAAATAACTAAATTGCGGGTGGGGCCTTCAGTTCCAGACCGACGCACAACAAAGCAACGTTGGTTGAATCGCGCATGCGCCATTTCGCGTATAATCTATTCGTTACCACAGACAAATACTCTTCGTAGTCTGCTTTTTGTTTGTAGGTTATGTTTTACTCGTCAATCTCAATTGTCAAAATTTATGTTGAAAATTAATCAGGGTGTATAGTTGATTTGATATTTGCTTACGTTTATAGGTGATGGATTTAATTCTTTACACCATATAACCAAAGTGTCGATTATTTTATGAGCATAATGGCTGTCTAAGTTCCTAGTGGTTAACATTGAGATGAAATGTGAATAATACTCACTTGAAGGACTACCTTCGTCATATTATATCCCCATAATTTGTTCTCAGTTCATGTGATAGTGTATGTGTAATAGTAATTTTAACCCGTCAAGATGACGACAAGTCAAACGACCGTATTGAAACTTTATAATTCGGTTGTAGACGATGTAATTACCGGAGTAAGGGATTGTTTTCTGGACGACGGGGTAGATGAACAAGTGTTACAAGAATTAAAACAACTATGGAAGTCGAAGTTGGTCGCCAGTGGTGCTATGGACCCCCCTCAGCCAGAACCACCTATGTTGCCCCCTCCCCCTGTTTTACAAAACTTCCAAAAAGCAAATGGAAGCCATTTATTACATAAAAGGCCTGATCTCGTTCCACAAACCTCTGGACAGTCTGGTGTTGAACATGGTGCTCCAGCATCTAATATGGGTGGTAGTCATCCCCACCCCGTCCTTGATCCTAATAATAAGGTACCAGTACAATTAACCTTACCAGCTCAGCCAGGAGTGCCCGGCTCACAGCCTCGCTCTTTTACAATACAAATACCTGCATCTGCACTGAATGGAAATAAGCTTCACCAAGTGTTAACTGGTCCCATAATTAATGCTACAATAAGTTTGCCACAGCCGTTGGCCGCCTCACTCCTACAACAACATATAAATTCTGCGCTCGCAGGTCAACAAAATGAGTTTGATGGAGGCGGGGGTGGCCGCAGTGGTGCTGCACCATTCTGTCTAGATGGTGCATTTGATTCATCTGATGATGAGGGTTCAAACGTGGGTGACGGATCTGAAGATGGTGCAGGGGATGATGATGAGGACGAAGAGTCCGCAGAAGAGAGAGCAGAAGAAGAGGAAGAGGAAAAAGATGAAAGTGGTGGTGGAGAGGAAGAACCTTTAAACTCAGGGGATGATGTCTCCGATGAAGAACCCGGAGACATGTTCGACACGGACAATGTAGTTGTATGCCAATATGACAAGATAACTCGTACTCGAAATAAATGGAAATTTTATTTTAAAGATGGAATAATGAACCTATCGGGAAAAGATTTTGTTTTTCAAAAGGCCAATGGTGATGCAGAGTGGTAACATGATTGATATTAAGTTAATGTGTTTGAATGTTTGATGTGGGTGTAAATTTGACTGTTGTCTGTTACGAAACAAAAAAGACGTTTGGCCATTACCCAAGCAATAATATGATCCGCACTAAAATTTACTTTAATGGACTCTAAGACTGAAGTACAGTAGTGCATTCAATATCTCTTTACTCATTTCCTATCTGACTTATAATTTGCTTATTACAATTTTATCTAGCCTTAAAAAATGCAAGTATCATAAATTGTTGTTTAAATATCACACTTGTAAGAAAACCTTGAATAAAGAAAATACTTCAACTGTAAAAGTCAATGCTAAGTTTGCTCATTATTTGGTAACTATGCGGCTTATTAAAACAATAGTCGCTAAGAATAATTCTATTAAAGCTTCACTGTATTTTATAGCATTGTTTATCCATAGTCTTCTGTGCCATAAATATATTTCAATAATCAATTTTCAAAAATTACAACCAAAGTTCTAATAATAATAAAACAATTTCATATAGAAAAATACAGTTTGAAGCTTGATAGCAACAAGATATGGTAATCAATTGTATGTTTATAAAAAAAAATATTTTGGTTTCTATAAATGTAAGTAAGGATCAAACATTAAAACCAATATTATTTTCATGTAAATTAGTTCATTGATTTGCACATTTTGGCTGACATACTTTAAAATTGGTTGGGTATTTGTTTTTATATTAAAAATATATTTAATGTGGAGCTGTAATACATTTTTAAAATATTTGATGATTTCAGTTTCAGGATTTGATAATAACAATTAGTTGCCAAATTTCAATAACGATCAAACTGTATAATTCCTTGAATTACCAATTAGATTCTGTTGATTCTATATTCATAATAATTTTATATGATTATGTTGTATGGTTATTGTGCTAAGCTAAGTTTCAGTTATCAGTATAATGTACATTTTATTATTATTTGCACAAAAA
Organism: Eurema mandarina; assembly: GCA_018238005.1. Taxonomy (NCBI): domain Eukaryota; kingdom Metazoa; phylum Arthropoda; class Insecta; order Lepidoptera; family Pieridae; genus Eurema; species Eurema mandarina. The sequence goes on along the minus strand of DWAJ01000091.1, from coordinate 38,959 downwards.
CATTTGTTTCCTAGAATCTAACACTCACCAATAAATTTAATGTGATATGAGTTAGTGCTTAATTTACTTAGTTAATTCATGGCAAACATTGATGCAACAAGAATTTCTTACTAAATAAGTAGGTAATTATTTTTCAATAGTTTAATTTTAAGTTTCCTTGGGTTCATTTATACAATATTGTTTAATGCCGAAATTAATGAAAATGGTGATAATAAACATGTTGCATTCTAATTGTTTTATTTTTATATCTTCACCCCAATCAACTTGCTTTATTCTAAAGTCTTAAGTGTATTTTTAACTTTAAAGTTATCTACAAGTTCTGAATAGAATGTATTTCGTCTATGGATTGTATATCAAAATTATTAATTACATTTAGGATATAAGAAGATATTAATAGTCAAAATTTGTTAATCTATTAACAAGACCAACATTTGTTGTAAGACATGCTATTTACCTACATTTGTATTTATTTATATACCCTAAGTCTACTTCACAACACATATACCTAGTTGATGTTTTTCTAAACCAGGCTAGACCGAGAGAAGTTTACATAGGTAGAGTAAAATTTGCAGTATCGTCATGATCGAGTCTGCACAATAACAGATTGCATTCTGATTTCTGTACCAAGACTGGTATCAACTGCTTCGTCCAGTATGGTACAAGTGATGATTGACAATATAATTTACGAATACCTATTTTACTGGTTACCGTTACTAGATTAATCATGAAATTATGTAGGACAGATGGAAATTGTATTTTAGGAACAATAGAAAGAATATTTGAAAGGAACAAATAATATATATTAAAAAATTACAATAATATTTAAAAATATAATTTTTTATCAAAGGTATTATAGTATGATGCGCTCTACGGGTTATTCCAACTTAATATGTTACATATCTACATAACAAATATACCTAACATCAGCGTAAAGTTTTAAGGGCAACTATTAGCTCAGAAAACCAAGTTTTTAATTCACTTGGCAGTTATAAATAAATTTCTGTAACAACACTATCATTACATAATTATTAATAATTGTTTATTATATTTATTAATATATCTTTATTACTTTCATTTCCGTACCACTTAGGTTGCCTGGCAGAGATTGCTAGTTAGCAATAAGGCCGCCTTTTGTACGTTAATTTTTGTCTTTTTTATATATGTACTCCTTTTCTTTTATTTGTTATGTACAATAAAGTGTAATAAATAAATAAATAATAATATTCGCTTGTCTGTCCCTATGTATGCTTAAATATTTAAAACTACGCAAACGTTTTTCATGCGGTATTTTAAAAGATAGAGTTATTCAAGAGGAAGATTTATATGTACCTACAATACATGCATAAATGCAGGCAAGACCGCGGGGCGCGGCTAGTTAAAACTTAAATCTAGCAGAAATTTTTCCCTTCAAAACTATCACTTCTATGTAACATATCTACTTATATTATACTTTTGATATTTCTGTATTTTTCGACAAGAAATGAATAGACATGGCTTATAAATTGAAAGTATTACGAAATGAATAATTTTTTGGGTAATATTTAGTGAAAATTAAACATAAAGTAGATGTAGTGTCTTATGAAAACAAGATTTAAACATTTTTATTTTTCCAACTTGGTAAATATAAGTTGTTGCTGACGTCGAAACAAAAAAATACAAAAGAATGCAACGTCAAAAATCAACGATGGATGGTTTTACTTAATTAAAAGTGTATAGAGACCATACAAAGGCGTTGTACATTTAATGTAAGTGGGAGAGCGGGGCGACTGGAATTATCTACTGTAATCCAACGTAGCGGCCTGCACCAGATAGCCTTCTGTAATCGACTTACCCGCGCGATTTAATATCGCGCTCAATGTCCTGGCAAAATATTTACGTAATTTGCCTTGAGATGTCTTTGTTCGCACGGAACGAGCAAAATCAGATATTGTGCGGTTCGGTAAGACATTTAGATGTTTAAAATATAGAAGTCTGTGTTTTTAGGCAATCTGACATACAGTACAATACATGACAAGGTCTTCTTGCTTAAGTAACCTAACCTTCTAAACCTTCTAAATTTATTCCTTGTTATTTGTTTAGTAACTTAGTTGTTGCGATACGAAATAAAGGTACTTTCCGTAGAAACTGTATTTTTGTAGTTTTATCCATCCAGCGAATACGATCTGTAACTAGGTACTTTCTATAAAAAACCATCTTAGACATTTGAAAACCAAACAGATTTGTCTATTTCTTGCTATAATAAATCTGTTGAGAGGTCAATTCTGTACATGAAATATATTTCCAAATTAACTATTAGGGGGTGATTAGGGTTCGATACTGATGCCAAAAATGCAATTACATAGTAAAATTTTTGTCTGTATGTCTGTTTGTATAACCGTTATAGAAACAAAAACTACTGGACGGATTTTAACGAAACTTGGTACAATTACTCTTTATACTCCTGAGAAGGTTATAGTATACTTTTCATCACGCTACATTCAAAAGGAGCGGAGCAGTGAAGGAAAATGTTGGGAAAAAGGGAGAAGTAACTCCATTTTTTAAGCTTCCGTCGCAACCTTAATGTTTAAAGTTACACAGATCCTGTTTGAGAAAACGTTCTCCTTAAAATTATATAAAAAATATCCTATATGTCTATCTTTTATAGATGACTCACAATAACACGTGTAACTCCCGATAGCTTAGCAGTTCGAAGCGTTCTGATTATATTTGTCTACTCTTACGTTTATAAGACTCCCAGTCATCCCTAATTAAAAAATTTAATATTATTAACTATTCCATAAAAAAAAATCATAGAAATCAGTGTAGAAACACCAAAGTTATGAAATACGCTAATATAATAAGCCATCGCGAGTGAATACCTACTGCTTCATGCTATAAGGATTATTAAAAAAAAAGCTTAAAAACACTTTAAAAAACTGCTCTTGCAATATTTGTACAGGATGTAATTTAATAAGAATTTATTTACATAACTTTCGTTTGTGGATTTCGTAAAACGAACAGTCTCGAAAGTTCGCGATCAGCCTAGCTAGGAGCCAAGGGATATAGACATTTTTGCGAAAAACTACGGAAACGCGGTCGAAGTCGGAGGCAACAGCTAGTCTATAATATTTTATTTGTTTGAAGCATTTCTATATAAACTTATACGTTACTAATGTGGGTGTTTACAGTAAGACTATGTAAAAAGCGTTCTGTAATAGGATTAAAAATATAAAAATAGCGTCAAGGTAAAGGTTAAAGGTTTAAAGCTTAAAGCTTCAAGATGAAAATATGTTTCTGCATATATATAGCTTCACAGGTTATCGATTAAACTTGCGATGCAATCTCCCTTTGCCGACAGGTTCGCGACTCAACTCAATTGGGATGACATACTTTACCGGAAACGATTTACGTTATCCACTTTACTTCGCGTATATGACAAGATGTCGCCAGTTTTGGCCATCGTGAACGTTTTTGGTGAACATGCATTAATTACGAGACTGTAAGAAAATGTTTAGACGTACGTTTTCTACGTACAAAGAATTAATGAATGTTGCACTTAATAATTTTCATAAAACAAAGAATGATTAGGTTTCGACGAATATTAGATAATATATTTATTTGTTTATGGTTTGCTTATTGTGATATGTTTACTGTCAAAATGGCATCTGAATAAATAAATAACTCCGGTTTTTATCTAATCTGTTAAATACAAAAACCTGTATGTATTTGTTTGTACATACTCGATGTATTTGTTTCACTCTGTATTCAAATAATTGAAATTAAATAAAATAAATCAGCGATGAAAATTAGTCCTTAATGCTGAGGTGATTTCCTTAATACTTTTGCAAATGACTTTACAAAGTACACTGCTGTCAAGAAAAAACAAGACTGATATAACTTATATAAAAATAACCAAGAGTTAATTACATCTCGCCTGAATATCATATGGGTTGTATTTGTAAGTAAATCGTGACGTGAACGACGTCAGGACCTGTTGAATGTACAGGCTGTGTTCGAGAGAGCTTCACTCTCGCCCCGCGACTGAGGCAGGGCGGTCGGGACGCGCCCTAACAACTTGATTGGTACGGAACAGAGCTTACTTTCCGTATATTGGCCTTCTCTTTGTTCTTTTAATAAAGATTTTCGTACAATACCTTCTCCAACTGAATTACGATAGATTTATTTAGACGATTTATGAGTTGTAGATGTTCTATTCCAGTTTTAGTTGATTCGTTATTGATTAATATATTTGATGGTAATTGTAAACTTTCAATGTGTTAATGGATAATTTCGTTGTTCCAGGTATACAAAAGAAAGTGAAAAAAATAATAATTTCTGTGATTTAAAATGCTGTGTGCTGGTCGCGGTGATAGCGTGTCGCAGCCAGATTAAATTAGTGTTGTGAAGTGTTATTGTGTTAGTGATGTAAATTGGGGCCCAACCACCAGACAACATGCTGCCTACAAATGTGATGTCCTTTATGAAAAAGGTTAGTAGATTTTGTATGTTTATAATTAAATAATAAAAAACTGTGTTCATAATACACACTATAAATGGGGAATTATCGAAATGAAATACTTTCAAGTCGCTACGGACAATTTTATCGTTAGATATAATATTAAATTCCATTCAGTGCTGTCCTTTTACCTAAGCGGTCATTTCTATGAAATTTAAAAATTTCAACTTTTAATGAAACCTAAAATTAGTATGCACATAATACTGATAAATAGAAAAAAAAAACACAAACACGCTGTATCAAAGCCAGCAAACGTGAAATAAAATGAAAGATTTAGCGTTTCAGTACATTAGCTTTGCCGTAGACAGCCCTTTTTTCTCGTCGTTAGTCCCGCTAAAGCCTGCACGAAGAGCTTAAAATACTTTCAACGTCATGAATAGCGTACATTTTTAAAACTATGGCACCTCTTTGTAAACGAGACATTAGTGTTTTCTGGGTATTCGTTCGAATGTAGTAGCTAAAACTGCACCAATATTATTCTATTGAAAAACCACAACGCCTGAATATATTATGTGAGAATATCTGCTATAGTTATGGTAGTCAATACCAAAATAACGTGTCATTTGAACAGCGTCATACTAAGTTACAATATGTAAATAGCAAAATGTTATGATTTTATAGCCGAGCCACGGTTTAATTAAAGCTACGTGTGGCTCACGACAAATTATGACCCTATAGAAACTTCGCTGTTTTTATTTGCTTTACATTTTGCAAAAGTTTAAAATGTTGATGGCGGTTTATGAATTTAATTTCGTCCTTAATTAGAAATTTTATTAAACCTACCTTAAATTACGTGCCTTGTTTGAAATCAAAATTATTATTATGCAATATATTTTGTATACTTAGACATGTCGACTAGATTTCTGAATATAAATTAAATATACGCAGGATTTAACATGACTAGAATAGTTCTTCAGATCTATATTCCGTGCGTATAGTATTACCTAGGCACTTGTATAACTTACCTAATGTAAGTACGTAAGACATATATAGGTACCAATAGGTAGTACTTAAATGGTTTAGTGGTTAGTAATCTAACTACTGAACCGTCAATAAATTATTATTATATGATCTCCATAATAATAATAATATTTATATTTATGGATTTTAGTTCTCTAATAGATTCAAAACATGTCTTATTTAAAACTCCATTTTAGACCCTTGTAAACGTAGATCATTTCTTATTATAATACTGTGTACTAAGTACCGAACAAACATTAAGACGGCAAGTCGCAATCAACCGACGTTACAAAATAAACCAGTGCTATTATTTTAAACGATCCCAAAGTGCACAAGGTCTGAATATAAATCAAATGTAAGGGTTCTTTATCGTGAAGCAGATTGCGTTTATTGATGGTTGCCATGTAAGCCGCTCATAAATAACGACTTTCCAATACTCATACTTTTTGTTATCATATGTGAATATTAATAAGTATGCGCCTATCATACATATAGGATGTATGATATAAGAATAAGAATATTTGTAGATATATTTCATAATACACGCACCTGTACATTAATTAAACTTTCTTTCCTAGTATTCCAAATTACTTTTCCCTTTGTAACTTTCTCATAAAAAAAGCATAAAACTATAATATCTTTAATAAAGTTTTTGTAAAGGCATAATACCATAGGCATATTTTAAATAAAATTTACATTTTATAAACGAACCATTTTTTAAAGGTTTACGATTGTATTTCCGTGGTTATTATTATAAGCGTAACAATAGTAATCGCTACTCTGGAGGAACCTTCGCAAATCTTTTTAATACTCGTGCAATCTTAGATACTTTACCGCTGTTTCCGTACATCTCTAAAGAGTCCTCGTGAAAGGTAAAGTAGGTCGATACTTGACTTCGATGTTAAAAATGGAATATTTAAACGAGGATCGGATTCACATAAAATATCTTCTTTGTAAACGCCTTTCATTTTAAATTTACTTTTGGTATATTTTTACTTCTTTCAATTCCTATTTTTAATCATATTTTTAGATACTGTGATGCGACTAATAAATAATTTAACAACAGTACGTAATACGAAATACGATAATTACATGCATATCAAAGGTTTTCAGACGCAAAATTTATGAAGACTGTGCGAGATTTTATATCTTAAGACTAATATACCCCGGCAGAAATAACGTGACCCACATTCGTTATTAAAACGTTATAGACGTTACTATTTTAGACATCAGTTCTAGCTAAGATCTAAGATCACACTAAGCAAAGCCTTATTCAAAGTGCATAGTTAACATCAAACGGCAGTCTAGGGACAAGATCCGTATTATCTGCTTAGGATTCCAACGTCAAACATCTCCATAACGATCGTATGCACCATACTGCGAGTTAATTACATTGTTGGCCCAAGGGCGACGGATCTGATTCAATCTGAGCCCAGCCGAGTCCTATTGTTCTCCGTTTTCACAGTTCAGTGTGAACTCATTAAATCAAACTTCCTGAAAGCCAGTGCACGTGTTAAGGATTAATATATTAAAGGTCAATATATATTACTAACGCGCTAATAATTTGAATTAACATGCATATATGGTTTAGGTAATAGGAAAAAATAATGGATGGAATTAATTTTTGCCATTGTGCCACAAAGTTTGTATGTCTGTTTAAAAAAAAACAGCAGGGTACAAATTTTAACAACGAAGACAAATACATAAGATATTAGCCGTAATAATTGTCTGTCTGACATTTATTTCTTAATATCGGGTATATTACTCGCGTCTCATAAATTTTATGTAGTAACGCTGGTCTGCTGCTGGAACAAAAACTTCTGTACAACAGATCGTTTCTGCAAAATTAGTTTCTTAGTGAGTTAGGTAGGTACAATCTATATTTCGCGAACAATTTGTTATTGATGTCAGATATAATTTTCAATGATTATAATGAATTTAAATCTGCTTTGAAATTAAAATGTTCTGAAGTTGTTTAGAATTTAATGAATAAAAGTCTTATTCTATTTACTTAGTTAAAATAGGTTTATAAAATTTTTAAAAATCTAAATATATAAAAGGAGAAAGTGACTGACTGACTGACATATAAACGTAGGCACTTGAAATTTAGAAGGGAGGTAGCTTAGGTACTGTAGAGGTGCACTAGGAAAGGATTTCCTGAGATTCCCGCGGAAACGGGAATTAGCGGGAAAATCCTTTTGAATGAAAAATCTAAACCCCTTAAGTTAGACGCTTGAAATTTGGCATGCAGGTACCTTAGTAAACTTAAAGGTTATTTGCAACAGGATATTTCAAAATTCCCACGGAAACGAGAGAAAGCGGGAAAAAACATTTGTATGAAAAAATCTGGGAAAAAAGGATTATAAGGGGGGAGGGAAGTTGGGTCAAAATTTACATGAAAGTCCACGCGGACGGAGTCGTGGGCAACAGCTAGTATTATATAAAATTACTCCGTAAATAAACAAACATTGTTTTTGTCTTCAACTAACCTTAAGGACATTTTATATCCTTGACAGAAAATGAGGTTCATACCTACATTGTTTTTGTCAGACGTCAGAGATGACAAACTCATATTCTCATATTTATGATACGCTATTCATATAAATAATGATGTACTTGCAAGTTCCTAGCGTTTCAACACGTTATCATCAGACTCTTTTGTAAGAATAAGTAGCAATTATATTGTGAATCAACTGCAATAAAATGTTAACTCTAGTATGTTTTACTTTTATTTATTTATTATGCTTTGTTATGAAACCTTATATAAATATATTAAAATACTCTTAGTAACAAAGTGACAAGTATCTTCCGGACAACAGAACAACTCTTCACATAGAGGAGAAAGTATCACAATTGATGTTATTTCGTATGTATATTTTTAAATTTTAAATGGTTAAATATGATAAATTGTATATAGCTACGTGTGTCATAAACTATTATGTGTGTCAACATTATGAAATTATTTGTCTATTCGTGCATTTGAGTTTGGGCTACAGGTCAATATAATTAACATCATCATTCATTATAATAACGTGAAAATCGAGAAGCGATTGCCGAATATTCGTAACTTAAATGATTATATGCTAATGGTTAGAATTTGAACTACAAATTGTTAATGATTCACATTTGTACCGGATTTGTAGTGTAAATACGAGCAGATGTGTACGAGTAATAGCGGTTTTTGTAAATATAGAGATCTATTTCAGTACGGAAATGTAACTTTAAAAAAGAAAAAAGGAAAGTTTTTATATGTCTCACCATTTTAGGAGAGGAAATGACATTGTTGATTTTGTCAAATTCGACTGAGTTACTCATTTTCGCCTCAGACCCTCAATAAGTTCTAAGATATAATTTATATTTTTTTCTTGAAGAAACTGAATTGTATGATGATTTCGAAATTAACATTCATTAATCAACTGCTGACATCAAGTAACCTAGTCAAATGAAGATCGCTAAATGTCTAAAAATTAATTTTCTATCCTAAAGTTCAAACAATATACATACATACATATAGTACTACCGACTACCAAGAACGTTCTATAAATACGGATATGTTATTCATCTTTTGTGATTGTTCGTATTGAATAATATAATAGGCAGTGGAGAGGAACAGATAATATTGTTGAATGTACGTCGTTCCGCGAACGCGTTATCAGCAGGTGAGGACTCGTGGCGTTTCCCGTACTAATGCGACGTTCACGATTTAATGAACCGTTTTTATCTTTCACATAGAGCTATGTATGAATGACGGTTTCATATTAGTGATGTCATTTTATATTTATCGCGTATATTTCTATATAAAGTACAAGTGAGTTATTGCGTATAAAATGTCATTATTTGACTTGAGTTTTGTTACATTCGAATCGGTTAAGACCTAGTGTAAAGACACTAGTGATAAGTAAAAAAATTAGATTATGGCACTTTACTATAAAGGCCTAGACAGCTTAGTATATATTTTCGATTAATTATAATAAAGGAAGGCAATGCATTAATGAAAGAAAATGTTGTAATTATTTCTATTAAAAAAAGGATATAAACTAATAGTATTCATTTTTCATATCATCTAGTTGAAAAACGTTCAGAGCTACGCCGTAGCAATATCGTAGTCAGCGCTACAAGTTTGTGTAAGCATTTTTGCACATAGAGGGAAGGAAGGAATTCTTTATAACCGTACTACGGAAAGCTATTAGGAAATTTATGTTTATATACTTTACAAGCTTTTGCTCCTGACGTAGTCCTAAATACATTTACGCTATTTTTGACCCAAATAATGTCTCGTGGACGTAAATATCCTACCAAAATGTATAGAATATATACTTGTATACTTGTGTTGTGTTGTGTTGGATTAGTATTTTATAAACAAAAGCTAACAATGAGCTAGCTTTATTAAAGTTTGATTTAATACAGGAAGTTGAAGGTCTATTAAACATTCACTAAAAAAAAGTAGAGAAGGCGATGTTTATACAAACCAGTCGGTTTATGCTAGAAATATTTCTTTAAAATATCGTATAAAATTGAATGAATTTAAAAATTAATTTATATCTTTTCTAAATAATCGTGGGTTTTTGATATCGTCTGATTAATCAAGGCTCATGGCAAACGTCCCACTGAATTTGCCAATATAAACGCCAAACTAATTTTAGATTTTGGTGCCCACTTTCACATAATAATATTTTATAGGATTCACAATATTACACATTTTTTATTGAGATATATGATATATGTAACATACTTCCAAATAAACATACTTAAAACTTAGACAACCACTGCACCAACTGATGAAATTCTTTGTAGATATCTCTAGCGTTTTATTAAGACTTTGTTTTTCCCATAATTTCGCTCGTCGTATTTAGGTTCGCTATTTTAATTTCATTTCTCGCTTCGTTAAACGCTTGTTTCAGTTCTGCAAATTACATTAAATATATAATAAGCGACCGTTCTCATGTGTACGACCTCATTTATTCTGCGAATAAGTATTTTGCTTTAACAGATTATTGTTTAAAGCTAACGACTACATCCTTCCTTCCCTTATTATGAAAGTGAGGATAAATTAAAATAAATTCTTCACCGACTCTTTTCGGATCGTAATTTATTCAGTTCATTCTTCCGGAACTTTTTCAATTTGCATCATCTTACGTTGCAACAATGGGATATTGTGAGAGCAAAGTGGTTTAAAATTGTTGGTATCGGCCGGACCAGAATCAATATTTCCAACGGCTTAAAATCCATTCCATCCATATAGATTATAGTACACAGTGTGCACTACGAACTACAGTAACATCCCCTGGGCAAAACTGTGCAGTCCGTGCGTTCGAAGTATTCAATTGAATTGTAACTGCGAGTGTGATAAAATATAGGATTCGTTATTTTTTGGAACGTGCAGTTTATTTTTGTTAAATACACAATATGTATTGTCAAAGTTGTGCTTTTGTCACGTAATTCTTGATTGAAAACGACAACATGAAATATATCTCGTATTAAATGATTATCATCATAACAAGAGTAAGGTTCAAACCAATTATATTTAAGTAAGATATTGTTAATATTTACACTAAGAATTTCTTCTTGGACATTAAGTCATTAACATAAAAACGTCCTGGCGCCAAGTTTGAGGGCATTAAAGTAAGTAACTGACTGTAAACAAAGTTTGGGGAAGCACTTGAGACACATTTACGGCCTTTTAAACATTTAAGATAAATAATGTTTTATTCCTTCCGGGAAGTTTGCAAATGTGAATCTATTTTACAATGACAAATCTGGAACATGATATTCCATTTTGTACCTGTACGGTGTAGAGTGAAGTTTGTATTTGAGGATGTGGCGCATTGCAAAGTCATGAATACGTAACCATATCGGCGACATTGTAAATGCTTTTAGCAATAAATTGACAAGTGCAACTGTCTATAGCTGTTAATATTGTATGTTTTCTTCCTTTTTATGCATCATATAATATTCTTACCGATATTTAACATATTTAAAATTGCATTTAGTCAGTAAACCTACCTACATTTAAAATCTAAAAGTATGTGATTAAACTATTAAAAAAAAATCGGCGTTAACAACACGTGTGTGTGTAATTAACACGTGTGTGAATCGCCGGTGAATTGTTGCACTAATTCCATTTATTTAATAATTATATAATATAATAAATATGAAATCCCGATAATTTAGATGAGAATATTTATTGTTAAATTCGCGTTTATAATTAGTTACTTAAAAGATAAAAATAAAAAGCTTTGATATATTCATGATGTCTTTTTGCTGTTTGTTCTACATTTGCGTGTTTGAATGTATTTACGCGACGAATACTCTGCTCAGCCATCAAAAACTCATTAGGAATTCTACGAACCAATGTTCCACTGCGACTTTTAATTGCGATCTTATCTACTTATATAGCAATACGCTGTTTAAAGTATTAATTATTTTTCTGGAAACTAAAACGTAGACCGCGCGAGAAGAGAATCTTTTTATAATGAATTTACATAAAATTCTATCACGTAGAAATTTTAAAACAAAATAATGTTACGCTTTATTTACGATTTACGCTTAAGAAGTCAGTATATTTTTATCTATATATTAAAGGTATTCAAAATTCACACTATTGTTTAAAGAGAAAACAAAAGCTTCCAATTAACGCAATTGAATCTGGTCCCGTCAGCAAAAGAACGCTGTATTAAATAATCTTAATTACGTATTGTACGTACGTACTGTTCAGTGTTCCTAGGCTTAACATTCATATAAAATCATGACTAACGCAATATTCTGTGTCCCAGTATCACACACAACAGTCGGGTCAAACGACAAAGGTTCGTAATTATACGTCACAGACACGCCTCCGATTGCTCTCTTATTCACTATTGTTTGAGCCCATGAACCATGACAATGGAAATAACGGCTATAAATATCTATTAATAAGAACATTTATTTTTAAGTAAAGGCGCTATTTGAGAATATCCTGCAAGGATTCAATTGCTTGAAATTAGTAGTAACTAAAGTATTACGTTAAATAAGCTCTTCAATATATTATTTGCACAAATAATTGGCTGCTTCCTACAAACGCAATCTAAAAATAGAAAAAGCTAACCTTAGATTCATATAACTTTTGATGGAATTGCACTACAACGTCCATTTCTATTTAGTTTATTTTCCATTTAAAATAGATCATAAACCCGAAGCAGATATATTTTTCTTCACGTGTCAAAGTAAATCTATACGTTTTAATCAGACGAGAGAATATGAAGGATAAATCCTACCGGACCATTTCATTAACAAAACATTTTATACAAAAAGCTTCGTGCCATAATTGTGATCGGATTAAATTTGTTATCGAGATTAGACTAATGAAGGTAACGTCAATGTTTACTAATGACGGTAAACAAAAATAATGTTATGGAATTCTAATTAAGAGACTTACAACTTAATCATATAGCGATAGGCGTAAAATGTTTATCAACACTAATTAAGAGTTGTTATGTTAATATGGGATACGGCAACAAGTGGGTCACAGCTCACAGGCCTCCGGGCCCCCCTCGGCTCCTCCCACGTCAACGGGTCATGACCACCGATTGCTCATGACCTACTTCGCTTCGAAATTCGCTACGCAACCCTGGCGGAATATACATAATATTTAATAACTTTCAAAGTACAGCGTTGCGTTACAGATATTTTATCAGGAGCAGGTAAACCAACCTGACAGAAATAGAAAAATATCATAGCAAGATTACGCCTTTTCAGTTTGGCTTTTATTTATTTGATCTAAACAACAATAAAGCCTAAAACACATTTTGGCTGAGTAAATAGGTATTATCGTATTCCCTAAAGCGCTACAAAAATCGCTTATCTCACAATGTTTGGAAGGATTTTTTTCATAATTCAAGGCGTAAAAAACCGGTTTTATGAAGCTTCAGCCCGATGCGTATAAAATCGAACCGATAAGTTATTGTTCTTCAGATCACGTTTGTAACGTGTACCAAACATCTTTTGTGTCGTTGTAAATGAGTCATAAAGTACAGTCATGAAATACCTAATAGTCTTAATATGAATTAGAATAAGTGTATTGATGTTTTCGTGGCAAAATTGAATTGAAGTAAGTATAACGTGTGTTTTAGAAGTAGGTTGGTACCCACTCGAGGTACTGAGAAATATATATACGTCAAGACAAGAACGATTTATAAAAATACTGCAAACAGATTACCTAGAATTTCAATTCATAGAATAACACATGAGAGTTTTTCTTTCTTTTCTTATTCTGAATTCTCAAGGTATAAAAAGTAAAACCTCTCAACTTTGATATTAACACTACCGTTTTTGGTAGAATACAAACTACTAAGATACAATTCCTCATTTGCTAGTACTTCGTCTTTATTAGCGTGTTCTCTTTGTTACTGATTCTAATATAGGTTGTTAGACTGCCGTTGTAAAGTTAATAAATACAAAGTCAGACATCTTACTTGTTCCATCTTGGATACATCCCGCTAATGATGTTAAATTTATAATGCTCCATTCCAGTGCTGATACATTTTTAATATAACTATATTGTATACTACAATGTAAAATGTACTTAGAATTTATGTAGCGGTCACGATAAATGTAGAATTTGTTCATATCGATTTTTTTATTTATGTCGTAATATTTTTAGTAGTCTTCAAATACCTTAAAATCTGAGTTCAATATTTCTATATTTATACATTAAACAACTACAATAAAAATATGTTTCCTCGTTAAACACAAACTATTTTTTGCTTTTACATACATCGAATCATGGACCGGTAACATAATTTCCACGGCAAACTTAGTAATTAATTTACCTTCGGCAAAGCGGTGGTTTTACGTGCAATATTCAATAAACAGAGTACATTGGGCCCTTGTGGTTATCAGTGGCCTATATGCTCGGAGGCTGTCTGGCGCCTGTCATCCTAGTCATGCAATATTCGAAATCCATTCTATTCACCACAATAGAGACAATTAAGCTAGACTATTGGGCTTATGCTGTCACAAACTGATCTAAATACCTAATAATATTAATGCAGGACAGTCGTTACCACATGTTGACAAGGATAACATTATTGAAGCAAGCAGATTAGTTCGATATGGCTTTTTAAGTGTTACATACATTATACAAACTCTAATACTTAACGAAATTAAACATACAATCGCTTCTCATCAAAGGGACGTGATAGATATAGAACGTAGCTTGAAGAGCGCGCCGTACGGGCTTTGTGCACAATCGCTGAAGCTTAATGTTTGTCTTTTTGAAGCGGATTTCAGGGAACGGCTTTAGCATAAATCGCGTTGTGCGTTGCTGACGCGACCGCATAGAAAATGCTCATAATCGCGAACAGGCCGTAGCAATAAAACGCTTACAGTTCAGTTTGGGAGACGACAATATTGATTTTCCCCCGACTGATGTACATACTTCGTTCTCCATCTGTTGCTCTACATTAAATTTACGACGGTATTACCTTGTCTTTATTTTAGTATGACGAGTTTTATCGTTGTAAGACACTTTTCAAGACACGAGTTTTTCGTGCGAAACGTGTTTTTATTAACGCTAATTCGTCTTTCGTTACTGAGTGATAAACTTAACTTCTTTGTTGTTCGAGTATTTTGTGAGCCACACTTTACACGATGTTAGAAGTTTCATAAATTATGTGGTTAATGATTTATTTCGAAACTTTTTCAGTATGTTAAATAACGAAGTAAGGAATATTTATATAAAGTTAGGAATGTATATACAGTACGTGAACAATTTTAAATGAAAAACTAATTTATTATTATCAGATGGTGGCGGCGGATGAGACGACAGCAGTGCCGGGTCAGATAGACACACCCGGTACCTTCGGGAAGCTGCGCCAGACTCTCTCGTCGTCTCTACTAACAGCACAAGACAAAGGTACCTAATAAATTAATAAAAAAATAGACTTCAACTCTGCCTAAGTAGAAAATTATATAACATACAGATAAAAGTACCCTAGTTTGGATTTACAGTAATTATACGTAAGCAAATAATAATTAATCTACATAGTTGGGTTAACTGTGGCAAAATTAGTTATTCAGTAAACGACTTATGTTAATTTAACATGAATATAATATTATACATATTATACATAATCTGCGGTAAATACAGTGTTTTGGATTAAAATAAACAGTGTAACATAAGACAGAGCTCATAATTGAAACAGAATTCTACGCAAAGTAATAACATTCTCCTACGCAAGATTATAAATATTTCAGAATTAAGGTATGTATTATACAATGTTACAAAAGTTCTGTGAACAGCGTATCTTGTTTGCGCGTATAATAATTGGAACCTACAGTAATTTTATACTCTCTACGCGAAAAAGTTTAGTAGTAATATAATAAATACACTAACTAATAAACTAATATTATATCATTTAATTAGTTAGTGTATTATAATCCATACTAATATTATAAATGCGAAAGTAACTCTGTCTGTCTGTCTTTCCATCACGCTGAATCTACTGAACCGATTAGAACGAAATTTGGTACAAAGATAGTCTAAAGCCTGGGAACGGACATACGCTACTTGTTTTTAAATCAACCCCCAAAAGGTTGCGCGAGGGGTTGTTCATATAAAAGTCCACGCGGCGGGAGTCGCGGGCAACAGCTAGTAATTAATAATTAAGCAGTCATATTTAACTTAGGCCGCATCACGCTTACCATCAAGCGTGATCGTGGTCAAATGGGTACTAAATAATCATAAAAAATATATATTTAATAAACACACTAACGATTGAAGAAGCATGCGACCATAGATTTTAATGAAACGTAATGAAAAGGTTATCATGCGGCTTACTTACATTTCAACCTAGTTTTACTTTGACATAATTGCTACATGTTGTGTATAAACTACTTTGTGGTCGGACCCTACAACCACAAAGGAGCAGATGTGCGTTCATTTATAAAAGGCTTGTCTAAACTTATAGAAACCATATTTACCCAAATGTATTTGAAAGTAGCTACCGTACTTATATATGATGTGTTGTGCGATTGGAAATCAAATGTTTTGTCTCACGCTAACGTCAATTGTATTTTTGAATTCTTTCTTTGGATTTTTACATTCAAATGGACCATTACCACTTAGAATAATGTAATGAGCTGTACTATCATTGGAGTTTTTTAAGCTTCTACATGTGCCCTTGTTCGAGCTTATATGTTTTGTATATTATACTAGGTTCACAACATTGTTGATTTATTTTACAACAGAGAATAATGTAGTAAAAAAAAAAGAAGAACCGACCAGTAACCGTATTTCCTTACTTCTAATATAAGAGTCAACTTACCGAGTAATATTTACTTGTCAATACATGGCTTTTGACAAGTAAATAATATTGGGCACGGGCCCATGAGAATTTTTTGACGGCATAAAGTCGGTGTCGATTTCAAGCTCCATCGGATGGAAAACAACGTTCACGTTGCTATTTTTAATGTTTACACTTTTCACGGATCGACACATTATTTTAGATGTATACTACAAAGAGAATTTACTTTTTAGGACGCGTCGTCTGATTATTTATAAAAACATATATTACCAAACTTTCTTTTAACCCATACATAATTTTAGATTCGATTTCTATGCATTCACAGAGCGATAAACTTTATATACCTATTTAACTAATACTCCTTATAAATAATGTAACTCTTATTAATATATTAAACATAATTAGGAACAGATAGATTAAATTTGAACGATTCAATTATCTAAAACAGCTCGGTTGATCTTTTGTCTCTCTAAATTCTACATGACAAAGCATAATTGTGGGTAGGTTAGAAATATTTATCCAAAGTAAACTTGGCCTCATATTTAAACATTTATCGAGCGTCTTAATTAAACTAATTAATTGTGTAAATAAAATCGTATGCTTTATAAATATAACGGACAAAATTATAATTGAAATCTGTAATTAAATGTATTATATCATATTACGTTATAATGTGCTTCAATTAGAGGTCTGGTATCACGTGTCCTGAATAGTTAAACATAATTAAATTCTGCGAAGGGCGTTCGTGTCTGCCAAAAAATTTGCTGTAGGTATTATAAATGTCAGGAAAAAAACGTAGACTATTTGATAGAAGCTTGGCGTGGAATTTATGAACGTTTCTCAATATTGGAGCGAAATATTGTGGAGAGCTTCCCAGGGGCGCTGGCACGCATTCATTGTTAGTGGATTCCTGAAATGGAGTGGCTGAGTTGTCTCCGACATATTTGAATTTGCTCTATTCTAAATTATTTCAACATGGACAAGCAGCTTGAATAGTTTCGTGTTTGTTATTTTTATTTGTTGCATTTAAATAAGATGATTTATTTTATTGTAATATTTGTAATGTAAAACATTAACTTAGATACTGATTCATTGTCATTTAATAACCCTTTCTTTGACCAAAAGAGGGACCATTGAAATACATACTTACTTTTCATATCCTGTCTCTTCAATCATCTTTTCTGAAACTTCAATATTAACAAAACGAAAGTACACTTATTATCTGTATAGTTTTAAATTATTATATCAGGTATACATATAGACGCGTATAGTATTACATGATGTCTTTATAAAACAATGCAAGAGTAGAATGTTATTGAATGATTGTTGTTATAGTAACAAAACTTGGCCCTCGGCCTGTTGTCACGGAGGCGGCGGTAGATCCAGCGCCGACGCCGCCGCCCGCCCAGCCGCCGCCCCAGACAGCTAAGACTGAACGGTAAGCATAGATTAGAGAATCTTTAAAACTACCTACTTAATTATGCCTACCTACTTAAAAGTAGTAAAATTTTAAATAATTAAATGTAGTCCAATATTAAAATATTAAAATATTGGACTTCTTTTTAAATTGTTATATTGTACAATACTGTTTTATTATTTTATATATGTAATTATACCTTTACGTAATATTTTACTCTTAACATTAAACCTTTTTTTCGGAGATAAAACTATGTTATGAACAAATAAGTAAATAACGTTATACATTTAATAAAATTAAACATTGTAAGACATTGAGTAAAATTCATAATAGAACGTTACTAACCAAAACTGAATATTTAGTTGGGTATCATAACGGGTCGGAATGAGTTAGCTATTGCATAATTGTACTTCTACATGAACAATTTTATTAATAAGCATTACTAAGCTCATTCAAATATCAGTCAGGATCAAAATTAAAACAAGTCTACAATATTGATTTTGCTCTGGCCTTTGATGTTAATTCAATATTCAACTTCATGATTCCATTCATCAAGAATACTACATCAGCATTCAGTTAATTCTCTATACGAAACTGAAAAGGCTAATAAAATGAAAACGCTATTAAATCTGCCATCAAGCTTTTATTCAACGACAGTTATTTCTATTACTTATAACTTTCCTTACTCCTACGGAGTTCCGGAAATAGCTCAGCTAACTTTATCCCCAGCATCCTTTATATTTTCTTTAATGACTTTCGTCTTTAATCCTCATAAATTTGAATGTAATATGAATTTAATAAGGTTTATCCATTTAGGAAATTTATATGTGCAAACTGCAAGCGCCTGTGTTATAGTAGTAATATAGGAATTTAATACAATAATGTTTAGTTAATACATTAAATAAATACACAGAGAGGCCGGTAAAGCACCGTCTCGAGCTGGCGCGTGCCGTGTTTGCTTGAAAG
Organism: Eurema mandarina; assembly: GCA_018238005.1. Taxonomy (NCBI): domain Eukaryota; kingdom Metazoa; phylum Arthropoda; class Insecta; order Lepidoptera; family Pieridae; genus Eurema; species Eurema mandarina. Next base: position 19,839 of record DWAJ01000091.1, on the reverse strand, counting down.
CATTGAAGCCGGGAGAAGTTTTCCACATATGCAATGGGTGCCAGCACAGGGTCTGCGAAGATTGCTCATCATACTCGAAGCCAGCCAGCGACGATGAAGCTGTAAGTTATCATTTCTTTGGAAATAGTTTGATATAATAAAAAAAAATTAATTGTAAAAAAAGTTTTAAAGATATTTGCCGTAAAATAAAGACGTTCTCTATTTAATAACCAATTGATTTGCTGTAACAGAATCTGAATTGCATAAACGCATTGAAAAGTATCATTAAAAATTACCACGCTAATTTACTATGTTAATAATATAAAAAAACAACATTCTCCTTTCTCAGAGCTCATGGCGATGTTCAGTATGTCGTCGTAAGGCGGGCCCACGGTTGCCTCCCGCGGCACAAGACAGCACAGACTCTCTGTTAGATGTGCCAGTACTGGAGGCGCTCCAACGACGGCACTCCGAGGCCAGGCTCGGCAGCGGCGGCAGCAGCAGCGGCCTCGCGCCACCTCGCTCGCCAGAACTAAGGCGGCATTCAGATGTATCACCAGCTTCTTTGAAGGAATTAGAAAAGGTAATGTATACGAGATCTTGAACTAAAAATTAACTTACGACTAATAATACTATAATATAGTAGTTTATAATAGAATATTCTTGTTGAAACAGGAAAATAATTCAAAACCGAAGACAATAACCGTAATAGCTACAATAAAATAGAAAAAAGACCAAAGAAACATTTGTATAAAGAATGTATGAACTCTAATTAACATTAGAGCTACTAATAAAACTGTATACAAACATGCAGTGGAGCTCCGATAGTAACATTATGTATTATCACATTTTAAATCTCTTTGAACCGTTCGAGTTTTATTTTCAATCATACGAGCTTTTAAAATAAAACATGTTAAGTTTATCTCTACGTTTATAAATTAAACGGAGGGTAACATTGAACAAACATTCTTTAATGAGTTAAATAGTACCAAAGTCTATAGTTATCGAATGAATAATTTAAAATTGTAGCGTGCAGTCTAATAACAGTCGTTTTCACAATAAAAATACCAGCCCGTAGAGTTCCATTAAAAGACAAAATCTTTGCTTGTAAGTAGAAAATAAGAAATTAAAAAGACTTGCACGCCGATCCTCGGTTTATTGTTTTTCCATTTTTCACTATTCACTGCGCAATCACTTGATCATTTTGGTTTAAAAATATTTCAGCTTATGGTTCCCTCTATACTACGAAAGTAGTGTTAATTTTAGTAAAATTATAAACAGAAAGAAAGAAATTAACAGAAATTTCTTATATTAATTATGAATTTTCCTTTCAATAGCTAGCTAATAATAATTTAATCACTCAAAACCGTAATAATAACGTTTTGAGTGATTATATACCTACTTCAATCAAAGGCTTCAATCTTAATGGAATTGATGAAAATAATACCTATCAAGTGATAATTTATCAGAAAAATATATTTGTGAATGTATATAATCTTTCAAAATAGTCATAATCTATTATGACTATTTTATAGATATTGATTTAAAAAATTCGATGAATTTATTTCATCATCTATTACAAATCAACAGGATCTTAGAGCTAAAATTTGCTCCAAAATTATACACAGTTGTAATTATTACTTTTGAAAGCATTAAACTTCAATTTAAAGGGATTAAAAAAGGAACATTTAAATCCGAGGATAATAAATAGTCTTCATTTAATCCCTTTAAAACACAACATACGGTTGTGTTTAACCACGCTGCCCGCGGCGGCAGTTAAAGGGCGGCGGCAGCAGCACGCCCATGGTGGAGTCTCGCCGGCCCAGCACGGTGACCCCCGCGCGCCGCCGCTCCGTCCGCACGCCGCAGCCGCGCCAGCACTCCTGTGACGAAGACCAGCAGATAGCCCATCAACCTGCGCTTGCCGCACCACCGCCTATGTCTCGCAGGTACACTGACCTAATTTAAACACCGAATGACTGTTAGTTATAAACAAAATTTCGCAACTGGCTATATTTTTATCCGGTTTTTGATGGATAGGAAGAGCCATGAGAAAATTTGATGCTCGCACCAGTTTAGTTACTAACAAGAAATATAAACCATATGCTGTCGTCTCTTGTATATACATATTATATTCTATCATATGTTTTAATCAACTTATCAATTAATAATTAATACATTTTCTGATGATTCATAATATGATGAAATCGTTTAATATTTATAAGACAAACATTTCATTATTTAAATTGCCTCTATAATACCACTGCAAGAATCTACTGTTGTATTATTTATGACTGATTAATTAATATACATCAACCACATTAATAACGCTGCGAGCAAAGGTAATTTGCTTTTATATTTCATTTTATAAGTAATATATAAATATGTACTATTATATATATAATAGTATTTATATATTACTTATAAAATGAAATATAATAGTATTAGTAGATCTTTTTCGGAAACTCTTTTTATGAAAGGATACATAATATTAATTAAAATACAATTAAAGTAGCGCCTGCAATTAATTTAACCTTTGCATAGAACTAAAACATTCTATTCGACACTGAAAAATTATTACCGGACTACATATGAAGAACTCTTTCTATTTTGAAACTATTTAAAACAATTTTTTTAATAATCGATAGTCGAGGGAGACTATCTATCAGTAAAACTACAATAGATAGATGTGTAAATAAAGGATTTTTAAACGGCCTTACACTTCCTGTAAATAAAGTTAACGGCGAAGTCATAAAATTGGAGGGTCTTGCTCTACTTTCAAGTTAACACGGAAGAGCTTTTAATGGTAAATAACGTACTACGTAAACATTTTATAACGTGCTACCTTTAAAATATAAGGACGATCGTTTACAGCTAATTGACTGTAACAAAACAATGTTCTCTCTCCCATACGTAAGCTGAATTAAATTAGAATCCATTCGGGCATTCAAACGAAATTGTTTTCTTTAAGGAAGGAAACGGAACAATTTATTTAATTACTATTCATGTAACTTGTTTTAACCGTTTGGTTAACTCGTTAATATGTATGTGTAAATTTTTATTAACTTTTTATATTTAACCCTTATAAAATATTTCTAATGAATAACAATATTTTCATTTTTACACGTGTTAATTAAGGCTCCCAATAGCCTGCGCCTAGTTTGATATTTAGTAGATTTGTTAGTGTTTAAGTATAGAGTGCGCATTGCAAATTTGTCTGTCCATTTGTGCATTTTTGAGAATTTTATTCGTAGCACATTTCTTTATAAATGAATAATAATATCCAGAGCGTCAGCGGTGGATGTGGTCGGCGGCGGGTCCCGGCGCGGCTCGTACCGGAGCGACGTGGAGGCAGCCGAGAGCCCGCCGCAAATCACCGGCCTCAGCATCGACGAGGACCGCCCCATACGCCGCCGCGGTAGTCAGCTGTAAGTAAAGGATTCAAATAAGCCTTATTTACCACAACCGAGGATGGTAGTCTATTTTATAACGACGGGACTAGGTGCAGAGCAAAGTCAACGATTCGATCTAAGTCGCTGCGGATTACCCTAGAAATATTGAGATGATCTTACTTTTTATCGTGTGTGTTACTTACTATCAATTTTATGTACGTACAACATTTTCTTTGAAAATGTCTAGAATTTTTTTACGTAATCGTTACTATTGATAATAAATATAAAATTAACCAAAGTTTCTAATTTGTGTTAATTTAACTAAATATTGTTATGTTATTAATTAAACAGACCCGACATAGCGGCTCTGCAGCAGCGAACAGGTGCTCTAAGCGCTATGGCCGCCTTATCATCGCGAATATCAGATACAAGTGACTCAGTGGCATCAGCGAGCGCCGCAGCCGCCGCCGCCGCCGCGGCCGCGGCTGCCGCGAGACAAATGTCAGTCGACGCGGAAGCAATTAAAATCGTCATACACGACGTAGACGACCGGACTCCGCGAAGAGTCACCCTGCGGCGAGACCCCAATGACAAGGGTCACCGATGTAAGTACTGTCCTTTTATTCGAACTCAACATAATACGGTTGTAAGCACTCTAAAACGCTTGCGAAACCGAAAATCAAAGGCTGACACCATATTGGTTAAAGTTAAGATAAAAAGTATTTATTCCGTTATAAAAATTGTGTTATTAATCTTGGGGTGTAAATATTTTAATTTATATTGAAATTTTCTTTTATAAATTGATAACACAGGACAATTTTAAAATATTTATTAAAGGTAAAATTGAACGCGGCGAAGGTGTGACTTGGCAAGCCATCGATGCTCGTTTAATTGAAGCCTCGGAGAGAATGGCACCTTTTCAATATAATGAATAAGAATAACCAAGCCAGCGGAAAGCGCTTCGAACACAAACACGCTTTTTTCAATAAAGACTCTTTTGATTGGTTCTTTTGATATAAGCCCCGAGTGGTAGTATTAAAGTATAATAAGTAAATAGTAGATTTTAATCATTTACATGATTTAATTCTTTAAAAATGTAAAGCTACGATAGATTTTTGTTCATATAATAAATACCCTTGTTCTACTTCATATTATTCAAACTAAGGTCATAAGATAGTAGAGTCTTCATGAAAAGTGTAATTTCTGGCGAAGAGCCAGCAAATGCCAAGACTTCATATCACAAGTGCTTATTGAGCATAATTATTAGCTGCAAATGGCGTCATAACTAACGTGCTGATTTTCTTTATAAATCTTAATCAAAGTGTGTGTAATAAAGGTCGCATCTCAATGTCATTCTTAGTAATCCTTCTTTGTATTAGAGTTTTATAAGAACTGACTTCTTCCTCCAATCGGGTACTAAATAAACGGTCTAGTTAATTTCGTCCTTAGTTAGATAAAATGAGTCATTGGGATATGATTCATGTAATTGATCCTACTAATATTTTAAATATGAAAGTTTTTGAAAATGTATGGATAGAAGTATGTTTGTTATTCTTCCACGCAAAAACGGTTGGACCGCTTTAGTTACAATTTGGTATGTAGATAGGTGATACCCTGGATTAACACATAGGATACTTCATATCCCGGTATTGCTCCGGGAACGGAAACTACGTGGGTAAAACCACGAAACACGGCTAGTAGACTTAAATAATAATAATATAATGACTGTGTTTAGATTCTCAGTTTTATTTGATTTTTGATTATGTAAATTTTGTTAATTTATTCAGCTATTGTTTTTTATTATTACTTTTTGGTAATGGTAAAATCAAAATAAGAGCGGGTAGCCCCGAATAGGGTGGTGGGTGCCGTCAGTGACAACTGACAGTGGCGGGCGATGATTCGGTTGACAGCTACTGCATATGGCGGACACGTGCTAACCTATTGGCTCTTAATCCAGTTTCATCTAGTGTTTAGTGATCTATTTTGTCTAGTAGTGTTACCAAATCGAATTATAAGATAGCGAACTGTGCAAACGTGGTTTTATTTTGGAAGTTTCCTCGTCAACACGCTTACAATTGAGAAAGACATCCAAGACCGCTTCAGTGCCCCTTCTGATATTCCGATATAATCATATCTGGACTCTTATACACAGCGTCATCTAGTCCAACGCTAAGCAGCAGTACCTATTATGGCATTTAGATAACGGATAAATTACATAGACAGACCCCAGAAAAGTATAAATGTAAATTACGAAGATATTTTTCCGGTGTGGGGATCGAACCCACGAAACTTCGCGCGTTGTGTTACCACTGCGCCAAGCGGTCGTCAAGTGAATTATTTATTTTCACAGATACACTGAAAAACTTACACAATAGATATTTACAGATAAAATTACTTGAAACTACTTAAATTAATATGTGCAGTTGTTAATTGTGTATACAACAGCATATGAATGTGGCATTGTGAACAGCTCGCGGTTTCGGCATGCGCGTGGTGGGCGGCAAGCCGGACGCGAGCGGGCGGCGCGAGGCCGTCATCGTGTGGACGGTGCCGGGCGGGCCCGCCGACCTCGCCGGCCTGCAGCAGGGCGACAAGGTACCTGATACCTATTGATTCGATTTACGCATCCTACACTTGATCTTGTCATTATTAACATAATCTCGAAGGGTTAATCAACACACTGAGTAAGCTAAGTTTATCTGTTAGACTATATGCTAATACCTAACTAGCTTACATTCTTACCATTAATACGTAATAATGTAGAAACTAAATTTTAATTTACAAATTTACGTTGCTTAAACTTATTAACGTAACACAGTAATATACATCTATTAAAAATTACGAGATTACTGGGTTAATGAGTCTTAACATCTTTTGACTTTGACAAAGTGGGGAGCGTCGGTGTACCCCTGACTGGAGTTTGGCTTTAGAGCAAAGTTCCGGGTTGGCGTTTTTCTTACCATCAGGAGTGCGTAGCTCGTCTCACTACTTCATACATATTTCTTATTTATTCGTATAAAAATATTTGTATATATTTCATATGAAATGCGATGCATCAGGTGCTAGAATGGTGCGGCGTGTCGCTAACGGAGCGCAGTTTCGAGGAGGTGTGCGCGGTGCTGGAGCGCGGCGGCGACTCGGTGGAGCTGCTGGTGGAGCCGGCGCACGCGCTGGACGAGCCGCCCGCGCCCGCCGCGCTGCCGCCGCACCATCACGCGCTATACGGTACCCGCACTCTAACATATCTTTGTTTAACTAGGCTACATATACCAACACTTTTGCATCGTCATGGTATTACAAAACATCTACCACCCACCCACCACTAGCAGAAACACTACTACCTTTTTTATTACAACACATTTTATTACTGAAGTTCAGTGCAATAAGTAGATAAAAGTTACAGTGAAATCTATCATGCTCTATACGGTACCCACTCATCATTATACGCACTACTAGCTTAATAGAAACACTACTAGATAATAGTCTTCAAAGACTTGAAGATTACATTTTAAAAGGAGACATTCGAAATAAACATTTACAAACTTTTCACTACTAAACTTCATTACATTATGTAGGGACAAGTTACAGTAAAGTATTTCATGCTCTACGGTACCCCCAGACCACATTGCACACTCCTACTTCTATCTTAAGTAAAGACTACATATAAAGAGGAGACAATCGAAATAAACATTGACAAAATTATCATCATTAAAGTTCAATACATTATGTTACGTTATTAAGGAAAAGGCCGAATTGAATTTGACCAGAAATAACATTTTTCAGAACAAGCGGTAGGTAGGTAAAAACGTGTTTTCCCTAATTATTATTTTGATGGCGCAATTAAAGAACTTGTTGAGGTTTCTTGTTCGAACGCGAAACCACAAAACTGAATAAAGTTGCGACATCGAATAATTTGCTTTTAGAACATAAAAATATAGAAGCTTATGCTTTAGATATCAGATTTAGATTAGATCTAGACTTGTGTGTGTGTAGTTAATAGAAGTGCTTACATCAGTACTATAAATTTTAAATATGCAATACGAATTTTGATATTGAACTCTTAAAATTCAGTCAAAGGCTACACGCACGGATTTATGAAAAAAAAAATATTTTCGTTAATTTCATGGTATTCCAAAATATTTCTTAAAGACTCGGCTCCAGGATAGGGCAATCAAAAAAAAATCGTAACTTTTCAGTGCTACAATATTCTATCTTGAAAATTAGCTTGAATATAAATTTAATTTTCCCACGCTTAAAAGTTCAAAGGATAAAACTGAATTGTATTCTTATATCAATTTCTTGTTTATCTTTCCGTGTTTTCACCCTTCCTTTGATCTAAACTTTATACACTTTATTGCTTACTTTATCCTATTTCCCTTTACCCCTATAGCATAACAAGAATTACACTTCACCCGAGAATTCAGAATAATAAATTCCTTTGATCCACAGAACCTGAAACGGACAAATCGCCTTCGTCGCCGACCCGACGGAAATTGCCGAAAACCCCGGTATAATACTCATACAGGCTTTAATTGTAATATGTGTTGTGAGCTACGAGACGTTCCCTTGTGAACTTTGTAGAAACGTCATTCGGCACCTTCTCCGCTGCGCTTTCGCGATTCTCCCTTTGTTATTTGGTTACTGGATCATCCTCACTTCGTAGCTTTTATAAACCGAACATTGTTATAAATAGGGACATTGTTATACATTAACATATGTACGTAAAATACAAATATAGTGTTGCAAACTCTAATAATAATGACTTCTTTGTAATATCGCATTTACGTTAGAATTATTGTACTTCTTAATAAGGATAATAAAAAATACATCTAGGATCATATTACATATATTAGATAATCCAGAAACCAAACTGACAATAAATCAACTTTCAGTTTAAGATTCCGTGGTACTTTCTTTAACAAAACACCTGCGCGAAATATATTTTACTTATGAAATTTTATTTGTTTGAGGTGATATATGATTTGTAATATAAGTTTGGTTATGGAATGCGGAAACGCAAGAGAGGGCGGCCGCGGATCTGCTGTGATACTGTAGCACTTATTGCTCCTACACCTTCCACTCTATTTGTAAGAGAATAACTGTTTCTATTTACGAATGTAGCTGTACCTGTTCGAATTTGTTACATTTTACTAATTAGATTAAAGTCTATCTAAGTTAAAATAAGATGTTTATCTAATTATATTTCACGATTTGTTTGTTATTTATTGTTATTTGTTACCGTTTGTATTACCCGAGTGATGCGTGTGTGAAAAAATTCTACCTATAATTATTTTCAGATTTTTATTTTTTCTATCACCCCACCGATTTATATCCTCAACAACGTCGCTTCGAGAAGTTTTAGGGAACAATTGACAATATAGGACCGATTTAACTGCATCAGTAAGTGTAGATGAATGCACAATGCGCAAATATAGTGCTCAATGGTAGCTTAGGCTAAATTTAAAGATCGATTAATTACTTATCGATTGAGTATTTAAGTCAATTAGAAATGAATAGTAAAATAGTGTTAACAGATCAATGTCAATAGTATAATGCCTTAGTACAAAAAGATCATGAACATATAGAACAAGTCGGATAAAAGTGACGCAACAGTGATATTAAGCGAAGCATTAGAAGCAACATTAGCGAAACGGATCATAAGCCGAGGTGAGAACAGTAGCCAACCGCACTTGATCCGAACTAACAGCATTCCCGTTTGTAACGTTTTGCCTAAACATCGTGTCTGTGACCGAATCTTGCTGTTAATCTAGCGTAGTGTGATGCACAATGTATCGAGTCGCTCGCAATACTAGAAGTAGGAGCTTTGGACGCAAGACCGCGAAAACCTTGAGCGACAGGCGCACACTACCGCTTCCTTCGTGTGACACAAACATACAGTGTACACTGTACATAGCCGCTCCAGCTTCAATTATTCAAATGTTCATTCAGGATCAACTCATTGCGACATGCATGATGTGCCATGTGTCAATATTTAATCGTCCAATACCACAATTACATCTTTAATTTTTAAAATGTGATCAATGAGTAATGTGTGATGTGATCGTGTGAATCTTACATTTTTATCATTTTATAAATATGTTTTAAACTTTCTGAAAAACTGCGTATTGTATGCGCTTTTTCGAGTATAAAGCTATTTAAAAAATATTAAATTCAACATTTTTGAATCAAAATATATACTATAGTCTGCTTTCGAGAGATAATTATCTAGATTCTATTAATAAAGAGTTAAAATTAGAAAATGAATTCTTAACATTAAAAACCACGTCAAAATAAGAAAGGTCTTCAAACCTATAGATTTATATTGATTCGGCTTATCAACCGTTCAGCATGATACAGCTTAATGCATGGCGGACGAAAGCGTCAGATTTCATTCTTTAATTTGTATGGATAGCCTAAGCCCGAAGCATGTTATCTTAACAACCAACTTAATCAAATAACATATGATTATATTCAAATGATTTAATGAGTGTATGCTATAAATGCCCGGAATGATGATGAGAGACGAGTCGTCGATGGCTGATGATTTCTGCATGTGATGATTCAATGGCGCATTCGGAAATACCTTTTCATTTAGATTTTCCCATACGATCCTTTTCTTAAGTAATATTTGCTCCCTTTGCAAACCAAAATTGCTAGGTATGCCCTGGATTTGTATAGTATATTAAATGTGACTGAAGATTTTAGTAGTCTGTCACGTTTAGTATACTCGGCGTTGGATGAGTCATGACCAAGTGGTGTGTACGTAGGAACAGGAGAGAGCTGAGCGGGCGAGAGAGCGTCCTCCAGCCAGAGCGCAATTGCAGGTGTGGTTCGAGTGTGACCTCCGCAAGTTGATTGTGCTCCTGATCGCCGCCGACGACCTGCCCCCGAGAGACCAGACTCTGGGCTATGGCGACGAACCCGAAGCATTTGCCAGGATACGCCTTTTGCCCTCGCTGTAAATAGACGCTTATATGTTTAATTAATTTTGCTACATCGATTTTTTGGTAATTTGAATTATATGGAATGTCTTGTTGCGCATGTCCATAAAACTGTTGAAAATAAAATACGTGTTTTTAAGAAGATAATATTTTTTGTATAAATGTAAGTTTATTGTACATTGAATACGAATACTGACAACGTTGTCTCTCTGAACATGTAGGGAGAGTTGTCCGCCGGTAGAGACGGATCCGGCATCAGCCTCGTGCAGCCCTGTATGGAACGCCACGCTCAGCTTCGGAGGCCTGACCGCGGACTTGCTGGCCGGTCGCGCGCTTGAACTCACTCTATGGGACGCCTGCCCCGGAATAGATCCTGTACTTATAGGCGAATGCACGGTGAGTACCTAATACCATACCTTGTTTTAATATTGTTATACATTATAACAAAACAATCAAACGGGTTTTCGAAAAAATAATTGTTTAAAGTTAACTTTCATGACATTTTTTTAATAATGTTGTAGGTATCTTAATATGAAGCCGAAGGTGTGTCAATTTGAAGCAACAAACATAAATACTCCATCTATAGGATGAAAATATGTCTTTACAGATGGATCTCGAGAAAGCTTTCGCAGAAGAGCGAGCAGTGTGGTGGACGTTGGAGGAGCGCGGCACCCGCTCCGCAAATGCGTCGCCGCGCTCCTCTCTGTCCGGAGCGCGCGCCCTGCGCCGCGGGGACTTTGCTTCGCAGCGATCTGTTTCTGGTACCCACATACTATTCCTAACCTACATAATATCATTTTCAGGGTCGACATTGCACTAGTGACTCCTCTGATATTGCCAATGTTCATAGGCGATGGGGACTTCTTACCATCAGATGGCCCGTCTGCTTCTTCGTTCACCCTATAAATTATAAAAAAAATCAACTGAAATATGAATCTGGTCCATAAGAGATGTCAAATGCATTTGAGATTGTAGATTAAAGACGCTTCTAAAAAGCTTAAGCATCTCGCTCAGCCAGTTAATTAAGGGAACAAAAGTGAGCTACACAATACACTTTTAAGTTTAGTATTCGAAGATAGCTCAAATAAATATTTAAATTAGATATGTAGGTGATAATATATGCCTATCCCACTATAAAACTTTTAAATAGTTCATTACTTTGTTGTAATCATGTGTTTTATGAATATTTCAGATGACGTGGATTCCATCGGCGAATGTGCATCGTTGCTCCACCCGGACCACGCCTGGGTGGCGGGCTCGCGCCGAGGCTCTTCGCAATCGGAAACACTCGAGGTGGAAGTTTATCAACTGGGAAAAGATTTCTCGCGCTCCTTGCCTGGCTCACGCCGATCTTCCTTTCAACAACAAGATAAAGGTAATATGTTATAAAGTATAAATGAAGCGTAAAATTTGATAGTCGTTCATTGAAAGAATGGGTTATCGCGTTACTTACTTAATGAATGTAGAAGTATAATGTAGTAGCAGAAAGTATCGAGCGTGCATTTGCAGAGGGTGTGAGCGAGGGCAGCCCGGTGTGCGTGTCGCGGCGCGAGCGGCGGCGCTCGTCGTGCGTGCGGCGCGACCCCGACGACATCCTGCGCTCGCTGCGCGCCGTCAAGGGCGAGCTGGGCCGCACGCTCTCGCTCTCCGGCTCCACCGCGCGACGTGAGTCCGCGCTCTCACTCCCTCCTGCTCTATACGTCTTCCTTCACTCATCTCTCTCTCTTCTCTCCTTCCTACTCGTCTGCATTTGAATAAATACCATGCAATACTAAGATATTAACGTCGAAATCGCATCGTTTACTTGAAATTAATAGTGATTTTTTAAAGATAATCACCCGATGAAAGTAAAATGAATGTTGGATTCTCAAACGATTATTGCATTTAAGACTCATTTTACCTATTTTTACCCTACTACTCTGACCTATCGTATGAATAAAAATATTTTAGGACCCAGATCCGTTTCTGGTTTATCATTAAAACTGAATGTCAGTATTATGTAGATATATACACTTTCCCCAATAGGCCTACCACCCACCACTAGATAATGCAAACATTGAGGGTACTGACCTGTACTGTTGTGCTTGTTTGGTCAGCAGCGACGGACCGTTAGCACCTCGGTAAGCGAACGGCCGGGCCGTGCACGGGTAGTCCGTGCGCGGTCGCGGTGTACACGATCCCTTGTGACGTCCGAAGACCGCCCGGTCCTCGCTCCGTCCCCCCACGTCCTCTCCGAACGCATCCACGCATCGCGTCGGACTAACGGTGTATGCGAATACATAAGACGCGATGCTGGAGGCGCTCGGCGCCGGGCCGGGGCGGAGCGGGTCGGCGGCACGTAGTAGCATGGGTCATACATTGCTTGCGCGCCGGCCGCGCGCCCGCACCGTTGAATGTGGCTGCGCCCGATGCTTCTCATCACTTCACTGTGTCTGTTCTGTACTATCCTGACGCATGCCCCGTCGCGGGCGATCACGCTCACTTCATCTGTTTCTGTGTTCCGTCTACTCGGCTACCCGTCTACGTTCATCTCGATGGCATCGTATCGCCAAGGTTATATAGTGAACTCCATTACCTTCGCGAATATCATTCATTGTTTTGAAACGCATTCTATTAGACTTCTTGAACATACCATGCGTAGGTTGTAGTTGGTTAACGTGGAGTCCCCGACGACCGTGCTCGGTAGGCGGCGCCGCGGTAGGCCGCGACGCGCATGCAGCGCAATCCGGCAGTCGCATGACAATATACTTCTCTCAACACCTCGACTTTACCTTACGATCAATGGCTGCTCATGACACGGAATGCTTATTACCATCGTAATGAATCGGAGACTGCTTAAAGCGACTATTAGAGCCTCGATACACTCTTGGCTGCACTCGTTGATATGCTTCTTCTTTCATGTATGTGTTTAGGAAAGATACAGATTGAATTCTATGTATTTAAAGAAATCGTATACATTAGCACGAAGCTGTTTGACGTGCTTATTATGTGTTTATTATAAATGTTCGATTGAATGGTTCGTTTTTATTTTGTTGTATTGTTTGTTATCTTAATGTGTAAAATTGAACTATTAAATTTGTGGAACACATTGATATGAAAATATATATTCTCTATTTCCAATATAAAATATGTAAAAAAGAAATTATATTTCAAATCCAAAAATTATTTCATTTGGACTTATTTTTCTTTTTGTTTTTTAATTATAGGTGTTATTCAAGTATTATAAATATCTTATGTGGTTAGATAGCAGCGCAATCAATCTTTTAACTAATACGATTATTTAACTTCGCTAATTTGAAAGCAAACTTAAGATTAAAAAAAAATACTACCAAAAGATAGTGGTCATAACACGTAATAGAAGGTCATTTTTGTATCAATGTACTGGCGGGCGTAGGGCTGGACGGTTAGGCATGACGTGTGCGGGTGTGTGGGTGCAGGCACTGCGACGGGCCGCAAGGGCAGCATGTGGGCGGCGGTGCCGGCGGCCGCGGCCTGCGACGGGCTGTCGGACGACGGCACCGTGCCGCTCGGCCCCGGACAGATGCCGCCCCGGAACGCGCTGCTGCCGCCGCTGCATGCCGAAATCAATATCAGCATCATCATGATCAAGGGACAGCTGGAGCTCGAGGTACTTGTAATGCCATTGTTTTAAGAAAGCCTTGTAAACTTCAAGATCAAAACTATTGTTGAATTTAGCTATTTTATAATTTAAGCGTGTATTCCCAATTAATTGATATTTGATGCGCAATGTACAGGTATCGCATGCTCGTCGAGTGTACGGCGTTAACGGCGAGGTGCCAGATTCGTACGTAAAGTGCTACCTCCGAGACGGTGACAAATGGCTTCACAAACGTAAGACGCGCGTCATTCGTCGCACGACTGAGCCACACTTCAAGCAAACGCTCAAATATCAGGTACACGCTCATTTAAACTAAGTTTTATTTAAATATTAATTATTAAACTTTTACATTCTTTTCTATTCCCATTTTGTTTTGAAAAAAAAATAAACTTGAGAAATAACTTTTTTAAAACTTAATATAAAATAAACACACATACAGAACATTTTTAACCAATAGTCATATGATGCAGGCGAGCGAAGCACTCGGACGCATTCTGGTTGTAATGCTGTGGCAACGTTGCGGAGGGTTCGAGCACAACCTGGCGCTGGGTGGCGCCGAGATCTGCCTCGACAAGCTCAGCCTGCCGCAGCGCACGTACGGCTGGTACCCGCTGTTCCCAGCCACCTCGCTCGCCACCGACGAGTCGCCCGACTGATCGCGCGAGCCGTCGCCGGATCGCAAGGACGACTGAGCACTGCACAGTGCACAGTCCCTCGCCCGCGACGGCCCGACCTCCGACTCCACGAGTCGCGCTCAGCCCTAGACGGTCCCTAGTAATGATGTGCTGATAACCCTAGTCGCCCCTTTCCCTTCCGAGTAGAATTGAGACTGTTATTTGCGATGTAAACGTAGTGATAATTCCTGTGGTTCGATTTAAACGGCCGTATATAGTGCTACGTATGTTAACCTAACTTACCTTAGGTGACAAGGAGCTTACCTTTTGGCTTTGAATGCTGTTTGATTTACTTTATATGTATCTCAAAGAACGAAGTGGATTTCTAAAAACGTGAAATATAAAGTGAACTTATCGTTCAATAATCAGTATAATATGAATTAAGAAAAAACCACTTCGAAAAGAAAGAGAATTATTTTAAATATTAAATATATACAATTTTTAGACATTTTATATGTTGTAAAGTAGCCTCGTTACAGACCCATTTTTAATTATAAGAGAAAAAAATACATTTTTGTTTAAATGAATGTGTAGCAAGTGTTCTAACGTATTAAATTACAATATTTGCTAAACTTATTAATAACCGTAGAAATTTTAATATAATATGTATTCTCATCTCAGAATAATAACCCCAACTTCGACACTTTGCCTTATACGATTAATAGATGTCTTAAGTCCTAGCGAGTAAGTGCATGTAGGTACTATTCTTCCAAGGTTGTGCTTTAGTGAATTTTCCCTGAATAAACTTATCTACCTACAATCTTAGATATCTAATTTCTCGGTGTCAAAATGTTATCTATAACTGTAAATATAAATTATTTTTCAAAATTTTCTACGCACAACTACTTTCGTGATAACAATATCGTATCGGCCTTTTTATACTCTCTAGAAAAATAGTGTCATTTCATGCATTCACTAAATAATATCTTTGTACCTGTTTTTCCTAAAATTTCCATTTATTAAATATATTCATATATTAATGTGTGTAGAAATTGACAAATTGTGTATTAAATTGTGGTTAAACCATAATACATATACGTTAAGAAATACTTGCGTTAAATAAAGGTAATTTACAATAAATTAAAGGTAGTTTGCAAATCGTCGTAGAAACACAGAGAACAGTTGTCGTTGTGCAAAATATAATAAGCTACAGGCCTAGAGCTAATATGTATTATGTAATATTCGTCAAAAGATTATTTATATCGGTGTTAGCTACAAATTACATATCTGTCTAATGTATATAACTACAAATTATATCACGAAATTCTGTGTTCTTCCAATGCTTAGAGACTCGCTTGACAATATTTTCTTAATGTGCCGTAAAAGACTCCCAAATTATTGGCTATTTTATGTACAAATGTTTATCATATACACAACTCTATTTCAGCAATAAATGACTACTTAAAAACTTGCCTTTCTAGCATAACCTTCTTATGAGTGTTTATCGTGATATCCATATCCAATTGATGATGAAATAACACTCGAAACCTTATTAATTAGAAACTTAATATATCAAAGGCTATTTTCAGACGTATAACTTTTTACCACTTTACAATAGGTACATTCTCTTTTCACAATAAACAAATCTGTTTTTTTCATATAAGGAAAGATTATTTAAAAGTTCTTCTAACTGTAATAAGTATTGTTACCTACCTCGACTAATAAATATACCTAAACTTTAATTTTCACGTGACTTAAACATACCGTATCTAGCATGGGGTTTAATTTGTCTATAATTTTTGGTTAATAAAAGAATATTAAATATGAATTATTGTTATTTGCATTATTATTGTTATTAAATGGTATTTACAATTGAGTTATAGGTGCAGAGTCTATGGTTTTGTTACAAGACGTTTGTATTTTTTATATTAAATTTTCGTTGTAAAGAAAGTTGTGTTGAATTGTTGATCTCAAACTTTATAGTTAGAATAGACGTATCTTCGAATCAACCCTGTATCACATATCAAAATGGGAATAAAATATGTGATTGTGTTGAAACTAATAGGCCGTAAATAAGTCATAAGCATTTTAATTACGAAAAATGAATTGGAAGCGATCTAAATCCTTGAAAATAATAATGGGCCCGTGTTACCTTTAATAATAAATTAAAAGAGAATTATTGACAGTATAGACTAGAGAAAGCACTGATAGTTTGCAGTTTAGATGTGATTCACAGTTTGAAAAGTAGAATCTCGTAGTCAACGAAGTCTTAATAACACGCTCGGAAGAAAATATATAGTTATTTCACACGTAACATTAAATCGTATACTTGTATTTCAACAAATCAAACAATTGAATTAAATTTTATTGAAAAAATGTTATCGTAAATTGTATATTTATTATATTATATCACAAATTTAGATATTTAAAGAATTATATCGATCTAAGGTTCTAACATGCTATGTTAGAAGAGATCAAATCATTTACGCTTACTATCTTAATACTTTAGTGTAACAAATAATATTCTATTTAAGAGAAAATGTTATATTAATAAATATTATAGTGTGCCTCGTTGAGCTCTACCAACAATATCCTTAAGTACCGAAAGAAACTTAGCCTACATATCTATAGCGAAGACCTGTACCTGCGACTTTTTATTGTGATAAATAATAATTTTGGAATCGAATACCTTCATGATATCATATTTTAGTAGTAATACATTTCCAGCCTACCTTACTGTTACTTCACTTCTTTAATGTTCAAACTTTTAAGTTTTCGCTGTAATTACTCATTACATATTTTTAAAAAACAGACATTGGCCCTAAATAGACAACCCTATACGAAATAGTTTTATGCTCATTTTTTAATATTGACAGTATTACATATTTTGGTACTTATAGCGAAAACTTATCAAACAAATTCTTGTACGTAAAATATGTGTGTAAAAGTATATTATTAAATAAATGTGATAAAAATCTGATATTATAGTGACGAGCTTTGTTTTTATTTTAAAATGATAATCCTGAACCCATCTGAAAGATATAATTATTTTTCCCTACAAAGCTAAAACTTCCTTCGTGAATTACATTGAAAAAATTTACGCTGGACCATATCTAGACGGTAACATTTTTTATTTCGGGAAGATTCGTTACATCTATACTTATTATAAATCTGTAGAGAGGTCAATTCTGTACATGAAATATATTTCCAAAATATGTAACTATCAGGGGGTTATAAGGGATCGATACTGATGCCAAAAATGCAATTATTAAAATTTTTGTCTGTCTGTCTGTTTGTATAACCGCAATAGAAACAATAACTACTGGACAGATTTTAACTAAACTTGGTACTATTATTCTTCATACTCCTGAGCAGATTATAGTATACTTTTCATCACGCTACAATCAATCAATCAATAGTTGCGTGTGCTTCCTTAATGGTTAAAGTTATACGGAAATCATGTATGATGGAAATGTTTCCCTTAAAATTGTATATAAAATATCTCAGGACAATATGTGTCTATCTTTTATAGTTGACTCACAATAACACGTGTAACTCCCCGTAACTTAGCAGTTCGAAGCGTTTTGATTACTATTGGTCTATTTGAGTATTATTGGTCTACTCTTACGTTTAAAACACATCATCCCTTATTAAAAAAGTTGACATAATTAACTATTCTATAAAAAAGAATAATAGAAATCGGTATAGAAACGATGAAGTTGTATTTGCAATACGCTAAAAATAAGCCATCGCGAGTGAATACTGAATCGTGTTATAAAGATTTTTAAAAAAAGCTTAAAATAACTTTAAAAATTGCTCTTGCAATATTTGTACGGGATATAATTTAATGAGAAATAATTCAAATAGCTTTTGTTTCTAGACTTCGAGTAACGAACAGTTCCAAAAGTTCGCGACCAGCGTAGCTAGGCGCCAAGCGCGCAGTGTGGCCGGCATATAGGCATTTTGCGAAAAATGACGGAAACGGATAGACTAAGTCGCTGGCAACAGCTAGTCTTATGATAAGTTATTACTTCAAAATAATACCAAATTTTTCGTGCAATACTTTATTACTTCATAACAATTAGATATGTGAGTAGTCAGCAGGTCCGCACCATTTAGTGATGTGCTGTATTACCGTAGAAGCTGCCGCATGTCCATTGCGCGCCGACTGCGACACGCGCGACCACCACTCTCTGTTCGCGCAACGACCTATATCACAATTTATTGTTCTTCTATATTTGCATTTAAAAATAAACAAGTTTTTAATAATTTGTAAAACTCGAAATCTATATAACCTAACTAACATAAGGTTATAAAAATCCTAGTCCTTTAAAAAAGCTATTTCAATTCTTGTTAGTTTTATTCTGTTAAAACTTTTCTATGACTTGCATGCTTATTTTTGAAACATAAATAAAATCAATTATTACTGTTATAGTACATCTAGGTTAAATTAAATGTTTGGAGTTGCAATATTATATCACTACATAGCATAAAACAGTCGCTTTCTCTGTCCCGATGTATGCTTAAATCTTTAAAAGGATATGTGTATAATAAGTGTAGTATGTATGTCAGTAGTAGTTATGTAACGTGACCGTTAGTGAAGGTGACGAGTCTGGAGGCGAGCGGGTAGCCGGTGAGCGCGCAGCACGCTTCGCCGCCCGCACTCGCCGCGTACGCGCCGCGCCCGTCCACCGGCAGCGTCTGCGAACAACATACACGTTAATTATATTTAGTCTCTTATAGATTTAAGTTAAAATCATTTTTATCCCAAGGGGCAGTACCAAAAGTCAGTGAATAGCGACGATAGTTGATTTCGGAGCAACTTTAAAAATAATACAAACTCTTCAGCTATTCATAATTCCCTGTGTGCCCCGCGGTTACTAGCGCGTTTTATAGAAAATCCAATTATAAAAGTAAGTACCTATATGTAAATCGAAGTTAATGCCAAATTTTGGCCAAATCCATTAGGTCGTTTTTGCGCAGAACTGTAACAAATATAAATACATCTATCTACATGTCCATATTATATCTATACTAATCTATACTAATATATAAAGCTGAAGAGTTTGTTTGTTTGTTTGTTTGTTTGTTTGTTTGTTTGTTTGTTTGAACGCGCTAATCTCAGGATCTACTGGTTCGAATTGAAAAATTATTTTTTTATTGGATTGACCATTTATCGAGGAAGGCTTTAGGCTATATAACATCACGCTGCGACTAATAGGAGCGATGATATAATGGAAAATATGGAAAAAACGGGGAAAATTATTCATCTTTGAGGGCTTCCTTTGCGTGCG